>JAOBYE010174441.1:0-17976 GCA_025403585.1 Parazoanthus swiftii
GAAAAGGGAAAACGGAAAGTTAAAAATTCAGCAGCCGTCTTCGTTGACGTTCCCGTCCTCGTTGCTTAAGCTCTCTACTATTATTTCTCGGCGGAAGGGAGAGTTTCTGGACCACAAAACCAAGTTGATGTATTCTACACAGTATTATCGGAATAGCAGTTCCAACACAACAAACTCAAAACGCAAGCTGTTTTAATTTATGAGTACGATAAACCGAACATATTATAGTATTGAACATAAACTAGTTTTGCGCAAGTTCTCTGGAAGCGAGGGAGAACAGAAGTCGGTGTCTTGTCTCAACTCCATGTAATATAAACAATATATACACCTTGCCAGTTCCTTCGTCTGCCGTTTCGAAATATTTATAATATATATAATATCATATATTCAATATAAATATATGTATTATATTACGTAAACACTTTCTCATCGCGTGAACGCTCCCGTAAATTTCGAGCTTAACTTCCTTTTGCCAGTTTCAGTTCTATTACAAAGTTTGCCCTAGTCTCCCGCATTGTCTTCCTGAGCTTGTTTCCGGCTCTCCGAGGACCATGATGTGAGACTGGGACTGGCACTAGTCATCGGGCTTTGGCCGAACTCTTCCTCGTCCCCAACCCCATTGGAGTTATCGTATTGGGTGTTCTCCAACCTGGGGAGAGGGAGATGTAGAGGCGAGCCGCTCGTCAGCTGGTCACAACCCAACCTAACTTGACCGGAGACAAGCAAAGGAGAGAGAAAAATATCGGTCTCTAGGTCAGGATGTCCTAAGTAATAGAAAAGCCCGAGGGTGGGACGTGCCGTTATACCAAAGGAAGAAACATACATAAGACCGATGCATGATACGCCTCAGTGGCCATTAACAATAACTTCAAGTCGAGGTCGGTTTCCAAGTTCTCATACATTTGCTGTTTTTTCTGCCTTTCTAGCCTCGACTCAAAGTTTTTGCTCATGGCCGGTGGCTCTAATAGGGCTTCGCATCAGGTCTAAAAACAGTTTTACGCATTGCTTTGTGGGATTGTTATTGGGACAAACACGCAATCAATAACAGGTTTTTAAACAATTTTAGATATGATTTTAAGAACTTAATACGAAAACAGCTGGAACTAGAAAAGTTTTCCGTGATAAAGGTGCACTGATCGCGTGTCTTGCTCCTACAGAGCGACTTGTTTCTCCCCCTCTCAATCCCAACATGCTTTGCGAGTATTTTAGTGACGTAATTGATGAGGCACCCTGTTATGCATACGGTCTATACACTGGAGATGTTAGTCAACTACAGTGACAGTGTCAACCTCTAAGTATTTAGTTCCACGAGTATTCAAAGAGTTTAAGGAATATCCAAGGAGTGTTACGGCAAGTTTACTTGAATTCACACAAGCCTTCTTTGTTAACTCTGGATTCGTACAGATTACCAGACTTTTTCCTGACGGTCGTTACTAAAACCAAGAACAGGGAGCGGTCAATATGAGTATAGGAACGGTCAACATGTGTTTGGAGGTGTGAGAATCTACAAGTTCTTCAAAGGCTGGGGGATTTAAACAACTAAGAACGTCAAGCATCGCTGCAGATGTTGTAAACATTGACCGTTTCCCAACTCAATATTGACCGTTCTCTGTTCCCTGTTCCAGATTTGAGTAACTTCCTTTCCAAACTAACTCCAGACTTTTTCCTTATTTTCCAGACTTGAAATTAGGTAATCGTTTCCGATAGAAGTGTTACAGGCTGCTGGCATTTCGCGCAAGAGCCAAAATTTTAGATACTTATTTACCTACGTTTTAGTCCGCCGATGTTTAATATGCACTGTAATTTTCGAGCATTAAGCATAATTATTCTCTCAAAAATAATAATCGAAATTTTTTGACGTTATTTCTGCTACAAAGCAAACCCCCTAAAACCAAGACTTTATCCAGACCTTTGCATTATTTTCCAGACTTTTCAGACATTTTTTTGGATTTCCAGACTTCCAGTTTTTCAGGACCTTGTACGAGCCCTGTTATAAATCCCAGTTTGCAATTACCGTTTTATTGAAATACACATGTTTACGTTTCAATGGCAAACACTTACAATGACCATATAATAGTGTCAGTGATAGAACAATGAAACTAATTAGTTTGGCAGTAATTATTAAATTATTTACATATAGAACTTTTCATACTTATTGCTACACAAAATGGCTAAAAGAGCAATTAATTAAGTATTCACAAAACTGCTTTGCACAGGGCTCAGATTTTAAAAGTGTTCTGAGGGAGCATGCCCCCAGATACTCACGCCCTCGATTATAAATCCAGAGAGACCCTCTTTCCCACTCAGTTAACAGGGTTTTGCCACTGTTAACTGGACATGAAATTCAAGGACTTTTACGGCACCTCTTTTTTAGCACCATTTCGAGCAAACTGAAGGAATTTCTATAATAAATAAAACATAGTACTATATTAAAACGCTTCATTAATCTGTATATTACTTCAGCAATAAGCTTTACCAGATTTGCTTCTGGGGGAAAATCGAGGCTCAGTTTTTGTTTTCAAACATTCATATCAAAGGTATTATGTCCAGTTATGACAAACAGCTCATTTTGATTATTTTTTTGCAGTTAAAGGTGAAACATTTTGCCTATTCCAGGATTTTCAAGGACCATGAACCAAATTCAAGAGCTTTCCAGGGCCTGGAATTTTCTTTTGCCAATTCCAGGACTTTCCAGGATTTTCAAGGACCGTGGCAACCCCGAGTTGAAAAAACACACTAGAATACTCACACAACCTGATGTTATTCGCTCACAGCACTGTACAGCAAACACTTCACTCATTTTACATTTGCTGCAGTACATGTAAGTAAGTCCCTATTTAGAGCAAACACAACCTGCTGCCAACTAACCTGGTGATTAATCTCTCATCTTCATCTCCAAACTCCCCACCCATCAGTGACGGCTCGCCCACAACCATGACATCTTGAGTGGCTAATGACATCCCTGATGATGGAGATTTTTTGTTGGAAGACTTACTGTTAGTTGCTGATGTGGGTGTTGTCGCTGTGGGTGTCGCTGATGATTTTCGTTTTCGTTTTGTTCGCGGTGCTCTTGGTGCTTCTGAAAAGAAAATGGACAAAGGCAATTCATGACAGTTCGTGTACTGGCCTATATTTTTAGTAAAACTGTTAGAGACAGTCCTTTCAATGAAAACTGGCCAAAGTCATAAAATAAATATTTCAATACTGTTCAGTTAACCTTTGCAGTCACATGTTTATCAACATCTACTGGGATTCCAAGCCTTGGAAGATGGAAAGGAGATGTGTTGAGTTTCTGGGGATGTGAGCATAAGGCCCCCATCTCCCCATAAATTTTGAAACCTCCAAGATTCCACTTTCTGCATTTGGAGATCATATTTGAGTCATAGTACATAGTATCAAATATGGCACGCTCCCCATTACTTACACACTGCCAGGCGAGCAATAAACAGGATAAATGACAAGGAAGACAACAGAAAAATGACAAAAAAGCATCAATTGCTGAAAAGATAATTAAAGGGAAGAAAAACATTTCATTTTTTTGTCAATGAAAAGCACTAAAAGAAAAGAAACTATGGAAAAAATGGGAGGCCTTGCATGATCCCCAAAAAACAAAGAGTTTCTGTCAAAATGGGGAGCTCGGAATCACTGTATCTATCTTTTATTAACAGTACATAAAGTTTGATTATACTGAATGGTAATAACTGTAATGTAATTCAGTATTGCATTCTATTTAGCATTGCACTGTGTTCTTGTAGTGTACTGCACTACTATGAACTAATAGTAATGGTTTGTGCTGTATAATGTTGTGCTGCATTGTTTGCATGTTGTTAAATTAATTGTACATACCACTGATTGTACATTACATAATTTCAGCAGCTATTATTTTTTCACTTGAAAGGAGCTTAGAAAATAAATGTTCTTGAATAAAGTGGCTAATTATCCACTTTTTGTTGGAAACGTGCTCCCTTCCCTCCAGGAAGAGGACACTGGTTGAGCTCTTAAAGATTATCTGGGTCACTGGCAAATAATTCTGTATAAGGCCAGAAAGCAACTTACAGCATCAAAATCTGCCTGACGCAAATTATTTATATTATAAATGAACTACTGTACTTACTTGTTTTACTATCAGAAACTTTTCGGCCATATGGCACACCAGGATCTCCATCATCAAAACCTATAATCAAAAAAACAAAAACATAGCATTTTTAGAACACTTGTTTGCTTCTAAATGGAAACTGATAACACTAAATGTCACATCAAGCGAGGGCAAGTAATGTAAAGCGATTGTAGTTGATGTCATGTGATGCCAAGTTATGTCACTGAATGTGATGGCCAACAGAATGTCAAATGATGGCAAGGACCTGTAATTACAAGTGATGCTCAGCGATGGCAAGTATATGTAATGTGATGGCTGATAGAATGTCTTAAAAAAGATAGCAAGGGCATGTCAGATGTCTAGTGATGGCTGTTATGTCACTGAATGTGATGGCTGACGGAACATCAAATGATGGCAAGGGCCTGTAATGACCAGTAATGTTCAGTGATGGCAAGTAATGCAGGGCCATAGCAAGGGGTAGGGCCGGGGGGGGGCTGTGCCTCCCCCCAATTTTCCCTAGCAAATGTGTCAAATGTATCAAGCTCAGAAAATTGCTCCAAGTTTGAAAAAACTTGTCATATTTTACTAGTTTTAGACACTGATTTTGTTTCAAATGGCGTTTAAAACTCAGGAAACACGTTTTTAGACAAACTAATTTTCAAAATTTCCCGGGGTAACATGCCCCCGCACCTCCCTAAAAACCCCACACCTTCAGCTCTTGGTGGTGCCCCCCCAGTTTTCCAAGGCTTGCTACGACCCTGTAATGTCATGTGATGGCTGACAGAATGTCTTGAAAAAGGGATAGCAAGGGCATGGTATGTCAGGTGATGTCTAGTGATGGCAAGTAATGTCAGGTGATGGCAAGTAATGTCAGGTGATGGCAAAAAAATAACATTTGGCAGTAGGTACATGTAATAGCAAATTGGTTGTCATAAATGGGGAGAACTGGTGAGAACACACCATAATTTCTTACCAGGCCCTGGTGTATTAGGTTGCCACATCATTTCTGGGCTAAAATCTGTGAAACAATAGATAGAAAAGTTACATTTTTTCCAAATTTAATATTAATTTATAAAGTGGTTTTTCTGGTAATACCATACCATACCATGACAATTTATTGGCACAACCCCCTGGTTTTCACAAAACCCTGGGGAGAATACCAAGCATCTTTGTTGCAATCATTCCCACTAATAATGAAGGGACACTCTACTATCATAATGAAACATGTCTCTGAACAATACAAATATTCTAGTCAGTCAGTTACATGTACATTGTTATAAAAATTGTTACTTTTACTATTTATTTACATCAAGGTATCACCTTTTTGTTCTCCAAGCTCGATCGTTTAACATCTACATAAAAAGTCATGTAATTTATTTATAAACTGTTTACAGCAAACTGCAGGGAATATTAGCTTATTACTAATAACTTCAGTTGTTGTTGTTGAACAACAATTTAAGGGACATGAACAACACATCAGTTCCATTTCCAGATCTTCAAAAACCAATGGTCTTTCATTATTTCTAGAATATCTTATAACTATAACAATTAATTCTAAGCTACTGTCTGTCACACCTATTCAAACACACATTGGCTGAAATGTCCTGTATGTTTCTTATCCTGACCAACATCAGTCACAGTAATATTGTTTTACTCTACATTTATCACAAAGGCGGATTGGTGGAACTGTTTAGTACCTTGATGAGGTGCACACATGCGTTGCCATCTTTGGAACAACGTGGACTTTAAACAATCTAAAGGAATTGTTTGTCATCAGAAACTTTATAGAAAAACATGTACTTAGACATAATTTATAATATACGCTACTATTACGATACTATATTTGCTAGAACATGAAAATTGATCATCACAAAAAAACTACTTACAGGAAAGAGAAATGTATAGAAAATGTAGTTAATGAGAATTAATTTTAAAAGCAACTTGCCACTTGCCACCTTTGACGTCAAATCTTGAGATACATCTTCACTAAATTATTCAACACAGACCTGTATGTACAGGTATAATTATGTCAAACATCTCTAGCATGCAAACAATCTCCTAATGCCCTTTCAATAAAAAGTTATTTTTTACTAACAGTAACTATACCATGGTACAACAATTATCATCATCATCATCATCACCATCATCAACATCATCATCAACATGAACATCATCATCATCAACATGAACATCATCATCATCAACATGAACATCATCATCATCAACAACATGAACATCATCATCATCATCATCATCATCATCAACATGAACATAATCATCATCATCACACTAACCTCTAGGATTCATGTTATAAGTCTTATGCCTAGACATCAACTCTTGCATGGGTTCCAAGACAACACATAGCTACAAAAAACAAACATAGTTGAGTTACACAACAACAAGTTCTTTAATTTATTTTTTATCTCTGCTGATACTGCTTGTTTTTTCGTTTAGTTTCAGTGATATTTAGACACTAAATTCGAAATATTTCATGAACTTTTCTTAGAGAGGCACTGACTTCAAATAAAGCTGTCAAGACAAACATAATTTACTGACAATTTTGCAAGACAAAAAATATGAAAAGTACTAGTTACTGGTAACTAAAAATTTTGCAAAAAACACATTCAATTAACATAACACACATGTACAGTAAACAAAGTAATTTTTCATTTTTCAAAAAATTTTTCTAAAATTTTCCATTTTTTGATCCATGTATGAGTCAAATGCAATTTTTTGATGTATACATGTAAGTGAATGTTTGGTACTAAAGGTTTGCCTCATACACTGCAAAACAATGTAGTTACTGGAGCAGCAAAAACTAATTGTTGGTTTTACAACACTTTTTCCAATCAGAGGTTTTGAAAAAGGAAAATTAAACCCTGATACCAATTTATTATTTATCAGTAATGGTCTGTGTAAGAGCCATGCAAAACCCTTCATCTCATTGTCTAAAACATGAAAATCTACTCTTTTGACTAGTAATAACTTCACCAGCTAGCACATTCATGTAGCTACTGTTCAATAATTCATTCTTTCTGAGATAAAATTTAAAGCTTTTTGATTAATGTTTTGTAGTCTCTCGACTGGATGAAATCTTGTAGCACAAATGAAACATAACTTAGAATTAATATTTTGTTACATTTTAATTTAAAAAAATGTTTTATATAGGTTGATGTATTCTCAGTATGCAAATCTAAATATAGTTTTTTGATGAACTGTTACTTAATGCCTTATTTGAGAGCAGAAGGGTTTTTTCTGCTGAGGATTCCTTTAGAACAACATACCCCGTATTTACTTGAATAAGCACTGTGGCACTTATTTTATTTTTTGTGTCTCCGGTGTGGCACTTATTCGAGGGTAGCACTAATCTGAGGACAGTTCTTCCTTAAAACTTAGGCTCAATGCATCTCTCAGTGACAAAACATTTTGATTCTACAAGTTAACTTTAACTTAATTTTCACACAAGAACTGGAAAATATGAAGATTTTAAAGTTAGAATTAAATTAAAGAGTGTTTTAATAATTTTACCCATTTTGAACTGCAAAACATCTCTACTGATGAAAATAAATTCCCATTGCTGGCTTAGAACGGTGTTGCAGCAATCACTGACAGTGTATTTTTACCATCATATGAAAATAATCAAATAAGGGCCACAATGCAGCTGTGGTGCTTAATTGAGAGCGGCACTTATTTGAGTAAGTATGGTAGTCCATATATGGTGGTTGCGTGTGAGAGCTTAGCACAGTTGGTAAGATCTCTGACTGCCAACCAGAAGGTCCTGGGTTCAATCCTCGGCCTGGTCGAGGGTTGGACTTTGGGTGACCTTCTTTCTCCACACCGTCTGCAGACAGGGATATTAGCCGTTGGTCTAGTCTCCTGTAATGTTATCTCAGGGGACTTGAAAGAACCCATGCACTTTTCGAAAAGAGTAGGGTAATCCCGGTGTTGTGGTGAGGGCCACATGGAAGATTACACCTTGTGTGTTACCCTCAATAAATAAAGTGCCTTTACTTTAGTCCAAAGCTGTAAAATATTACCAGGGGGAGGAGGGGGGGGGGTATTACAAAACTTTATTTAGAAACATCATAATTTATAGACAGAAAAGTGTTACTCACATCACATACCCTCAAGTAATTCAGAGTCACACTTGTCATCCCTTGCCGAGTGACATTTTTTGACAACTGTTCCAGCATTGCAGGGTCTTGCACACTTATCATTGACCTTGGAATCATTTCCTGGTGTTGGTGGATTGCAAAATGCCAATTCCTAATTCTCATAAGGTCATCAAAGGTGAATTCAAGAATTAAACGGCCCTCTGTTAAAACCTGAAATGGAAGTTTCGTCTTTCATTAAGGTTACAGAATATGATGAAAGCATTAATTTTTTGTTTTTTGTAGTTTTCGATTTTAGAATTCTACCATAAAAGTTCTATCTTTTGGTGAAAATCACATCTTGAATACTTCAAAAACAGCCGGGAAAATTTTTGGACCAAACAAAAAAGCCTAAAGAATAAGACAGAATGTTATTTTAAACCCTGATGAACCTGAGATAAATGTACATGCAAATACTGTATGGTTAATCAATCAGACCCAAGTGTATTACTTGTAAGTCAAGTTAATTTGAGCAGAAGCATGTACCCCATTTTTTTATGTAACACTTCATCACTTTTTGAAATATTTTTATTAGTTATCTAGTAAGTAGATCAATATTAATATTATTGATAAAATCTTGAGATACCTGAGTAAAAACTGGTTTGATGTGATGTGTGATCATCGTAGTTCGTTCACAGTCTAAGGTAATTGTACTGCTCTGGTATGACTCTTTGGGGTGAACAACATGGTAGTAGAGTTCGGTTACTCCTGCTTCGAATATACTGCGAAAATATCGTGGGATAAGTGTTCTCCCAATCGCTAGAAGAAAAACACACATCAAGTATTAAACATAAAACAGTTACAAATTGTTCAGGATTCTGGTATTAATATTTTTAAAAGTAATAATTATGTAAATTTTTGTTTATGAAAGCCAGTCAAGATGTTGGCCCTGTGCATTGTCAGCAAAACCTGCAGTCTTATTTGAGTCTGCCAAAAGCTAGCTTATGTCATATTGTCATGGCAAAGTGTTTGCAGTCAGAAACCTCTTAGTTGTGCCAGGTTCACCAAAGAATTTTATTCAATTGTGTGTGTTAAAAGGAGGACATGGGTGGGGCAGAGATTACTTGTGTAAGAAAGGCCTTGCCTGTATTGAGTTCAGTACAGCATTTGATAAGACATCAATTAACACCACTAGACACCCCTGGTGTCCATAACTGTCTAATTATTTCCATGGATATCACAGGAGTCTAAAAGTGTCCAGACACCTCTAAACCAGCTAGACATCTCTGGTATCAATAATTGTTTAATTGTGTCCAGAAATCTACAGGTGTCAAGACACCTCTGAACCCTGCTACACATCCAGAGGGGTCTATAGGTGTTCAGGTGTTAAGGCACCTATGAAAACTTTTTGGCACCTCTTGTGTCCAGAGGTGTCTATGAATACCTCTCCAAACCAGATGTATTCACAGGTGGACAGAGGCTATCACTAATTTTGGTACCTACATCTAGAATAGTGGATACTTTTATGAACAGTCGCTTGAAGGATGTACAGTAGTCAGGGACACAAAGAAACAAACCATAAAGTTCTTTTAAGCCGTGTTAACAGTTCTTATACCATATTTATGAGAAAGTTTAAGCTGTGATCTGACTGAACAGAAGTTCAGAAGTTTGAACTAATTGTCAGCACTCTGATCATAGTTAATAGAGCAAAATGGTTAGGAAATCTGCCAGTTCCTTTGTTATAGGTTATTGTTTGTTGTTTCTTTTGTTCGGTGGCCTTGACCGTGCACAAAATACAAAAGGTATTAAAATGCATATGAACAGCCAACCAGTTAAAACATTTGGGCTTACACATTAACAAAGCAATGTGCACTGTCACAGTTTGTTCAACCTAAGACAAAGCAGCTTTGTACACTCCTTTTTGTTGAGCTTCAGAACCAGTTAGTTTTATCAACTGTGCTCTGATAGAGGACTACCTATTTGTAACAACCATTTCAGTTCAAAGCTATAGTTATGTACTTCCTGCAGAATTGCTGGTTTGTGATTTTAAGAATGCTTCAATTGCCATAATTGTCATCTTGTTTGCTTGCCCATATGTGAAACAAATTGTGCACATTTCATTTGGTTTTGAAAGCCAACTGCAATCAGAGACTGGTAGGCTTCTTGAGAAAGAGTTAAATATCTGTCAAGTGGAATTTACCTAAACATTTGTTGTAAGAAAACCTTTTGTTTAAACAGCAAGAAAACAAACTAATATGTGTGTAATTTTCAGGCTCCATCCTCTTCTCTCCAGGAGAAAGATGTGTTTTGTAAAACATCCCACTTTCCCAGCTGTTTTTCATTTATGATCAACTTGTGAACAACACCTGATATCTACTTGTGAGTATTTAGGCCAATGAAGTTACTACACAATAATCATATAACCATACGGTTATATTATTTGGAAAACCTATTAAATCACTTTTGTTTTATTTTCACAACAAAACACTGTAAGCTATAGATCATATGTCATGTGTCTGATTGGTTAACCACTAAGTTTTCTTACTGTATCTTTTTGGTCCATCTTCAAAACACAAAGTCAGAGTAAGCGTTGCATCATCTTCAAAGAATTCTGAGACAAACGAATCCCACCACAAGTTGTCGCTATCCTGGAAAGAAGACTGGTCAGTAAAAAAACAATGATTAAAAAATGTTTTGAATACTTCTTAGCAAAATATTTTGAAAAATAATTTATACTTAATATAGCACCTCTACTGTTCAAAAATATAATAAGTTGAATTTATTGAACAAACAGTCATTATAATTTGTGGGTCTTCAAAAAAGTGTTCGATGGTTTGAGACTTCTTAGTTACATGTGATACAAAACTAGTTAACTATCAAAAACTCATGTCTGTATAACTATACTTGTATCTAATTCTTCATCTTTATATGTGTACTTGCACACAAGTTGAACATCTTGGTCACATAAAAAAAGCTTGCAAAAATTGCACAAAAAAAGTTGCTAACTTTAAAACCTGAAAAGGATTAAAATTTAGTGTTGATACTCAATATTTAACCCAGGAAGGAAAGTCCCAGAAAAAAAACGACAAGGGAGTGAAAACTTAAGTTACATGTACCACGTTTACCGATGTATAAAGCATATTTTTTTCTCACACATTTTGCCTTTAAAATCAAGATGTGCATTATAAAAGAAACCTGTTTTCATATGCAGTAATTTGCATAACAGCACAAAATCGAATAACTCCTAATTTAATGAAACACTGAGAATAAATCAGTAAAAAACTTTACCTAGCTACTGTATACACATCACTTTAGTCACACTCATAAACCATTCTGAATAAGAGTCTCGTAGGTTTAACATTGTGACCAAAAATTTGTTGCATTTTCTCGAGTATTTAGATTTTAATTTAATTTACATGAAGAATTTTCCTAAGGCTTTCAGATTCGATTCCCTCATTTATCTTCTGGTTTTATGAGAAAAGATCAACATTCCCTGCCAACTTGAATCTTGTCACATGGCAAAGTCTCCTCATTCAAAAAAATATTATAGAAATTGCATCCGGGTTTGAAAATTGCAACAAAATATTTCTGTTTTTTTTGTCACTTAAAATGGGAAATTTTGTCTTGCATCTCACAGTATATTACATTTTCTAAAACCATCTGGTTACCAATGGCCAAATGGTACCACAGAACATGGTTTCAAAAGTAGCTTGTCCAGTACAAAGGACTGACAGTGCTTTAATGAGACAAGTTTGATAAATAACTATTCTGAGATGCCATTTCCTGCATGAACTATTGGTCTCATCAACTAACAAACAACCAATCTATTTTTGCATTAACTCCACACCTCACCCACCCATAATCCGTTTATATGATGGTTCATCCCTAAACAAAAATTTTAAACAACTTCAGTCTTTTTGCCTATCACCAGTAAGTATCTAAAGGGAACATTCAGGCAGCTGGCAATTTTGTTAAATAGCTGTCAGACTTCATACAGACTGTTTTTTTTGAAACTTTTTTTAATGTAGATGATGTTTCACACACTTCTGAAAAATAAGTATTCCTAAAAGATCTGGATAAAGGTTATATTAGCTAATTCTGTACACCATGTCAATTCCTGGGAGAGAGGCGGAAAACAAGCGTAAAATGAGGCAGGATATAGCTCTGCCGAGTAAACAAATTCCTGTCAAAACGAGGGCGCAGGAATCACGAACTATAAAGCTGGTCGCCTATTTTCAAACGTACGGTAATGTAAAAAAAAGGTTTATCTCAAAGTTTCGAAAAATCAAGAGTACAGTACAATGTTTCCTCACCAAAAGCCTTCGACTCGCGCGAGAGTTTTCAGATTAGCAGTTGCAAATACAAGCGATGCCCTAACTGATTCAATTATCTTCATCAGATGATGGCTTGGGAGTCGCGAACTCCCGACGCTTGGCAAGTTTATGACCAATATTTCAGTACATCCACGACAAAATCGCGTTCGCCAAACGCCCTTGGGGTGCCTTCAACACTAATGACTTCATTTGATCGAACTCCCAGTGCAAGTAGGCCGTTAAAGGCCGCTTTTGCTGTGCGCGCTGTCATGAATGGCTTGTGATAAGATAAACATATAAACAGCAAGCCTCCCTCAGCAGTACTGCAAACCAACTCTTTCGGATGTACATTTTCCCTTCACACATTCCGTTAAGAAGGTTCTTACCTCGGTTCGGTGCTGGAGTCGCTTGTTTAGCTCGTAGATTCGTATATCTGGGTGCGTGTAATACGGTGTGTGTCGCCTATTTTGAACAACAAAATGCGATCGCTTGTGAGACGGCTTACAAAACACGGCAATCGCTCAACTGAAAGAGGTGTTAAGATAAAATTTCATCTGCACAAAGTGTAATTTCTGGCACAACACACGCTTCGCACAATATAATAATAGACACCAAGAAAGAAATTGATAAGATAGGAAGTATTGAATGGTCCAGTGAACACAACGGAAGGCCCTTTCGGGGCCAAGTGAGCGCTTCATAGAGACGTTAAAAGTATATGTAGAGAAAAAGATTTAGTTCTTACAAGGCATCCATTTACATGAGATCACATTACCCCGTGGAAAAACCAGGACTCGACAGAGGAACGCTGGGCATATTTCGCTTCCCGATTGCGGTCGGAATCAGGGGTACTGATCGTCTTCGCGTCTTTGCGAAGCGCCTCGGACCAAGATCTTGACAAGACAGTCACTTTTCTATTCTGTAAGAGATGAGCACAAAGGGAGCTCATTAGAATGACAATATAAATGCGTTCATGAATAAAGCGAACATGTTCGACTCGCGCATCAAATCATAAACAGCAACTGCAGACCAATTTTTCCCATTCATGTCTTGAACACTTATAACATTCGTTAGTTTGTTCAACAAAGGTTGGAATCTACCAAAACATAGCAGGTCATCCCTCTAACAACAAATTTTTCCAAAGAGCAAACAAGATCGAGTTCAAAAATAAAACTTCAATTTGAATTCGATCGAATCGTTTACTTCGTTGTCTTGGACAAAACGCGCCAAATGTCTTTCAGTATACCAACAAAAATACAATTCGGTGCGTCTGTTCCCGAAATCTAATACGATTTCTCCAGTTTTAAATTTGGAAAATTATCATTTTGATCGTTTTTAATTGAAATGTCTTGAAAATTGCAGAAACCAGTTTTGATAATAAAATCGAATTACAAATAAAATGGCAAGTTCTAATGACTATGTGACACATGGTGCGGTAAAAACAGCATACAAAACGGAGTTAAAGTGGATTTCATCGCATACCAGCTACTTACCAAACAACGTTTCGTCTGTTATTCTTCCCATATCAGGAAGTAATAAGAAGTAAGATATAAAATCGAAGCTTTTCATTCATCCATCTTCAACCTTTCCAGGTTGAAGCACACGTCGAAAGGGCCTTTCACTCCAGAATGACAGAACAAGATCGCGCGGGGGCGACACAAGTTAAATTTTAATGTTCCCAGTTTACAGCCCCAGGGATCGCGCGGTATTCAACAAAAACAACACAACAACTTTTATTGACAAAACAGCGGCAAAAACTTCAATTTGTTTTTAGGTCTTTTTAAGGAAAGCTATTAAAACGTTGTGACAATACAAACTTGTGAATATCGAACAAACGAACAAACAAAACTTGAGGTCGCCAAAATTTGGATAGCCCAGATATCAAGACGGTGAGGCCGAGGTAGAACTCCGGGGCACCTTCAAATCGGTCTCTAAAATATTATTTCGTGCATTCTGGGAGTAGTTTCTAAGCAAGTTCAAACGGCTCTAAACTGACAGAAACTAGACCTTGTGCCGGAACAGTAGAGTGTATTAATAAGGGGCTGTAGAAACGTTTTCTCACGAACTTGAAAAAAAAAACTCCTAGTTAATATAAAAGCTTAGTGATGTGTCTCTTATGTATCGGGTGCTTAAGAAACACACATAGCGTTGACCATTTTTCTTAGAGTGCGTTCGTTTGGGCCAATTCCGGAATAGGAAAACTTGGATTTTTTCTGAACTGGGCTGTGATTGGCTGAAATCATTTTCAGGATGAGAATCCATTTCTGTTCCGGAGTAGTCCAAAACGAACGCATCTTTAGAGTATATATTGCCACTATTTTATTCAGAATTTATGATACCGGCCGACCGGGCTACTTTCATAGTTCATTTCTCTAGTAAAGTTCCTTAGCCCCCCTTCGGGCTTCGGTCCATTTCTTGATTGTTACATTATTTCCCATTTGGAAACCGTTTTAGAAGCACTTCTTGGCAGTTGAAAACTTTCCAGATACAATTTCTTGAGTTGCGAATATACGTACGTACGGTTTAGATGCACGCTTGTGTGACATACAAAATATTGCCAGCTATGTTCTAAATAAACATACAACTCTTTAGTCGAACCACTTTATGTATTGGGCGAAGCGATATCAGGTCACATAACCAGAAGATACGTTGTTAACGAAAACATTTAAAGAACAACAGTCTCGCTTTGTGTACAAAGAAGACACAGTTTGGCACAGACCAAAAAACAAGCGCATCAAAACTACCTGCCCTTCCCCTTATTATGGCATTACAGACTTACTATGGAATACATTAATTAGACACCTCAGTGGCCATAAACAAACGGCTTTAAGTCGAGGCCAGAAAAAGCAGAAAAACAGCATGTGTAAGTGCATTTGGAACTTGACCTGTTGCTATGGCAATAGTCGTTTCACATGTCTGCCAAGTTGACAGTAGACTCCTTTATTTTACCACCATTTTTGCTGGTTGTCCCGATCACAACCGGTCATACTGACTACAGTTACCTTTCTATGGACAAATGAATCCCCGTTAAATAAGATGTAAGTAAGAAAAGTATATTAATCCTAACTAAACTGCTTTCTGAGATTTTAACAAAACTTCTGCAACTTTTTCTTATTCGAATGAAAAATAGCTACATCTACAGCTGCTCCGCTGATTCCATGATGGGAGACGTGATGGCAGAAACCCCTTTACCCCTTGTAATTAAGTATGAACTTTGAAGTGGCTTGCTTTGCAGTTCCTGTTCGTTGATTTTGACAAAAGCGGCAAAGTATAGATAACACATATTTGTATTCCAAAGCTCCTTTGTGATGAAACTCTATGTAAAACTAAAATTTACTTGCCTGCCCGTTCACGGTATTTCCGTGAAATTAATTTTACAGTCCTATACGACACCCTACAGCACTAATGCTCGTAAGTAATGAATTTAACTCTCGCTTTGGATTGAAATCCGTTCCTCTATTGTGAAAGTACTAAATTAGAGTCCTACTTGAACTACCCTACCATAACCAAAACGTGTTACTTCTTACACCCCCCCCCCCCACACACACACACACCACACCCACGTACGTTCCAGTTTCCTAAAGGTTGTAACCCACCACATTTAAATAAATCGTTTGTAACAAAATCCGTTTCACATAAACCTAAATCTACCAATGCAGTTTGGAGGATATATCCACCAACACGTTTTCCAATGAAATTGTATTTCCTAGCTCAACACAACCTGCAGGCCGACAGGCTGGGGGGTGCGCGGGTTGCGCACGCACCCCCCGGACCCAAAAAGGTCCGCATTTTGGGGTTTAATAAGACGATGAAGAAGCCCTAACCATAAGTGTGTTTGTCCCATAAATTTTAGAGCCAAAGTTTACGATATTTGCACCCCCTCCCCCCCAACAAAAATCCCGCCTATGGGCCTGACCTGTCAGCATCAATGACTCAGACTAGAGCCAAAGAAGCCTCAAGTTTACTGCAGTAAAAACTCGCGTACAATGACCGGGTAATACTCGCGTATAACAACCCTAAACACGTTCTTTTAAATGACCAGTTATCTAAGGAAACGTTAGGATACACGTGTTTTAATTTTTAAAAAATGTAAAAAAAAATTGAGGAAAGTGCTGCAATTGCTCGTAGCACGAGGTTGGACGTTTGTAATGATTAATGTATTGATAATATAAGAGTACAGTGGAACACCGCCTTACGGTCACCTCGTTACTACGACCAGTTATTCTTGGCCCGGCAAATCAGCCATACATTTTCTTACAAAAAAATCCCGTAAATGCTGTCACCCGCCAGTACGGCCAACGGCCACATTTTGAAATCCCAAATAGTGTGATTCTTTATAATTTTACCCCCTTAACACAACCACTGGCGCTACATTTTAACAGAAAATGAAAAACACGAACACGAGGCTGAGAGTCGACAGATTTACATCATTCATTTTCAGAACGTTAACAAAACTGAGTCTGTTTTTGTTCTGACTTCTTTTTAGTTTTAGCGGTATTGTATTTACTGAGTGAAGTTTCAAGTACTGTTTACAGTTATATCCACATTCCAGTTGTTTATCAATGAGAACAGTTGCTTAGGGAGTGTGATTGTGATGTGTTTGTCCTGGTGAACCTTAAGTCATGAAGTTTGACCCTGTCCCGCTAAAACGGCCACCCCATTGATACGGCCAAATTTTTTTTGGCCCGTTGGTGGCCGTACTAACGGGGTTCCACTGTAAGAATAGGAATATGTGAGTTTAAGAAAAAGAATAAGATAAAGATAAAGAATAATATAAACTATCCCACGTGGCCAGTTTCGTTTAAATCTTGACTCTGACTCTTTCGTATTTAAATGTTTCTGGTCTTATACGCGGGTTTTTACAGAACATATAACTCGTTCTAAAAAGACACTTTTTTCATAGTTTTCCTTGATCGGATGTTTTCACATGGGCGACCATACCATACCTAGAGCGTTCTACCTATAGTAAAATTTTAAACTACTGTTTGTTGAATAAGACGACCTCGCTGAGGTCATATCCGGTCACGCCAAATGATTCGCCTTCCGGATCGAGAAATTTGCCTCCGCACAACTGAACATCGGGGACCGACTGTTGGAACTTCAGTTCAAACTGCAACACAACACAAAACGGAACAATTTTATTGTTTGATATTAGTAAGTATCACTAGGGCTCGACCCAGGCACGCTCCAAGTTCAAATACATTTCCTGTATTTCTGTCTTTCTGGCCTTGACTCAATTTTTTTTTTCATGGTCACAGACCGACAGAGGCGTGCTATAAAAGTGGTCTATTATCAGGGCTGGCCCGAAACTAGAGAACGTTATTGCATGGTACCACCAACACCAGACAATGTTACAGCAAAATATCACAAGCTATTATCGGGGGCCATAAGTCTTTCTGGAGCCGCTTGTTAAAAAAAAGTCAGTTAAAAGTAAGCCTGGGTGAACAGACCCGTAACCAGGATTTTGGTTGGGGTGGGG
>JAOBYE010174663.1:0-17975 GCA_025403585.1 Parazoanthus swiftii
GGGGGGGTGCGTACGAACCCCGCGCACCCCCCCCCCCCAGCCTACGGGCCTGTCGTAATAGCTACAAACTTCACAGAACACACAACTCACAAGTACGCAGCAAACGCGAGGTAAGGCCTCTTAATTCATCATCTATAGCAATGTTCTACCATTTTGAGAAATCAAGCAAATTTCCCTTACATAGATTGAAATATTTAAAATTGACTCGAGCCCGGAGTTTCCCGAAAACGTTTTTAAAAAATCTACGCAACTTGACCCAAAACACAAACCGTATGCTTGAGTCACCGACTAAAAATTCACTATTTAGCTGTTTCAACTTGAGAGCTCTGTGTTGTTCCAAGTTGAAGAGCACCTACCACTTTGAGTTTTCCATCCATCTTGGGTCTCAGTTTGTTGCCTCCCGAGAAGTTCCTCAGAGCACCCACCCGATAGTACCCATAATCCTTTGGCTGCTTGGCCTTGATTTTCATCGCCACCAGTTTGGCAGCGTCCTCTTCAGACAAATCAGGGTTTCTGCTCACTTCCTACCGTCGACAAGGGAGTAGACTTGTTAAAAGGTTAGTGCATTCACAATCGTTGAGTTTGTTTTAATCGGCGCAAACTGTACTCAAGGAGGATTTGCCTTGAAACAAGGTCAAACAGACAATGCAACTTGTATCTCATTCTCTCAATCAACAAGTCAAAACCGGAGACGAAAAACAGACAAGCAGAAACTTGTACTAGAATTGTTAAAACAAGTGCACAAAAAAAGTCTACAACTTAATTCCTAAAAAAACAGACAAGCAGAAACTTGTACTAGAATTGTTAAAACAAGTGCACAAAAAAAGTCTACAACTTAATTCCTAAATTTTCAAGAAGATCAAGTTTCTGAAAATTTTCAACTTTCAATTATTAGGAAAAATCAAGTAACCGCAGACTGTCATACACTTAAATCTAGTTCTGTTATAGACTATTGCAAATCACAACAACAACAATTACAATATTGAAAATATTAATAATAATAATAACAAATATTAACAACAATAATAAACTTTATTTACATGTCTAGTCAAATTTAGCATTTCCACTAATTGGGGACACAATCTATCACAGGTTGCCCAAGCTCTGAGCTTATCTACATTTAAGACTTTATATGGCAAATAACTTTTTGTAGGAATATTCAGCAAAATAAAGAAATATCTGTTTGTTATCAATTTTGTTTCTCCCTTTGTTAATTTGTGGCCATTCTGTTCACTATTTTGTGAGGTTAACACCAGGGAAGAACAGAATGGTGTCAATTAAAAATTGATAAATGAAGCACATAATGAGACAACAGACAGGAATCAATAGACAAATTCCTGAAGAGCTTGGGTAACCTGTGAATCTACTGGCATATTTAAGACTTTAGTCTTCAATAAATGATACAGCTGCTCATCTGATCTAGTATTTGATACATTCTATTCAACTTTTTCCTCAATCCTTCTATGCTCATCACGACTTCCAAAATAACCATCTAAATGTTGATTATATTTGCCTTTAAGCACATTTTAAACCAGATAAATGATTTTCTGATGTCATCAAAATCCATGCAAGATGGCAACCAATGAATCCAAGATGGCAGTTTTGTGACATTATATGTCACTCAGCATAAAGTAGATTCATGACATTACTAATTATCAATAGTTTTGTAGAATCATGGTTTCAGTCATATCAACCTAAAAAGATTGGAATGAATTAGTATGTTTCAAATGTGCTGTCAGCCCTTCCCACGTGCACCCTCCTAGCCTGAGAAGTTGGGTTAACCTCCCCCTGGATCTTTTACCCTTTTCAAATTGCCAGTAGTTATTTTGGCATTTCTTACCTTGATGTAAGCCTCTAATTCAGGGTCTTTTAGGTGTGGTGGGGAATACTTGTTAAAAAATAATAAATAAAAAGTGTTATTTAAACTCGAAGATAATGAGGCTTGTTAGGCCTCTAGGTAGAGTGTACCAGTGGAGCGAATGCATCGAGTTTGTAGACGTCTAAATGACAATTATTGTCAGTGAGTATAATTATGTTTTTCATTCTCTTGCCTGGAGCATGCAATAGCATAGTTGTTGAGTTATGAGGAGTTTCAAAACCAATTTTTATTTCATGCAGGAGAAATACTTTATGTAGAAAATTGTAATTGTCAACAGCTGAAATGTATTTTGAAATCTGAAAGTCATTTTAAAAAAGTTAGTTTTTACCCGTCACAATATTGGTCAGACTGCATTGAAGTGCTCATTCAAGAAGTGCTATATATATGAACTAAGTTTATTCAACTTATATTATGAAACAAGTTACTGAGTGAATGAAAGCATGCAGAGACCAGAAACATATTATCATCACTCGTGCAGTTAAAGAAACACATTTATAGTAGAACATGCAATCACTACTGGATGGCGACTGCGGGGTTACCCCCTGTGTGGTGCATGGTGGACTTAGTTCTCTTGGGTATGTGTTATCTGGCCAGCAAGTGCAGTCCCACAGCTACTGCCCAGTTTTGATCTAGCACTCATATGGACTTGCTTACTCTAATTATATTCATACTTTCAACATTTATTTAACGCATTGTATATAATATTATTATTATACTTTTTATATAAACTTTCAAGTTTATATATTACCGTATGTATAAGTTGTTGTAGTTAATTGTGTCCCCATTAGTAGAACTGGTTTTATCCTCCTGCTAGATTTTTTTGACACATTAATAAAGTTATCACTATTAGTTATCATAAATCAATATTAATTATTTTTTCCAATACTCTTTATAACATTTAATAAGTTAGCACATCAGAACTTATTAGCACATTGTGAAGTGATTGAGATAATAATTATAATAGCTTTGAGATGTTTTATGAAGTCCTTATGAATCAAAGCAACATTGTGAAGTTCAGTCTGATTCCTATGAGTTCTCATAGAGTGGAAACATATTAAATGAAGCCGTTCTTTGTGAAATGCATGGAGGAGAAAGTATGTTTTTTTATGATTAAATGCAATGAGAAAGAGTTAATTCATTTATGAAGTTGTTCTTGTGCAGAAGAAGTGCAGATTGACAGGGTGTAAACCTATGAAGTTAATCTGTAACTGACAATATTAGTAAACTTGTGACAGAAGTAAAATCAAAATGCACGTACACATTCAACTATATTGATAAAAGTATCCTTCAACAACTTGTAATCAAGTGAAAAGAAACAAAGCACAGACAGTGGCAAGCAGAAAAATGTACTAGAACAGACAGTGTACAATCACATATACCAGTACTTTAAAACAGTGGTGCATAAGATAGCTAGCTATATAGCTTACTATACATGTAGCTAGTTATGTTAATAATACCTCAAAATTAGTGATAAGGATTAATTTGTATTTTGCTGACTGTTTGTCAAGATCACTCCCTGGGAATAACAAGTTTGCTTGAAAATGACAGAAAGTGCCATAAATTTACTGTATTAATTTACTAGTAGTGCTTGCATTTATCTCTGGTTTTGTGTGTCAATATACGTGTCAAAATGCACAAGCAGCCGATGCTGCTAAATCTCCTCCAGATCCCCCCCCCTCTCTCTTCTTGCTGCCCTTAACCCTTAAGTAAATTTTTGGTTGGTGCATCCGGGTGATTTTCTAAAAACTTGTTATTTTTCATTTTTACAGTGCATGAAATTGATGCAAAGGAGTTTACCAGATTCTCTAGTGTAATCATCTCCCAAAATATCAAATTCACCACATTTTCATTACAGTTGCATTGTTTGATTAGTTTGTAAATCTTGCCAAATCTTACCCCTCCCTGTACCATTAAAGCCTGGGTCAAATAGGCTAACATCCTCCTTAAGTTTGCTTTAATAATTACCACTGTTATTTTACCTAATCACAAGTAGTTATTTTGTATACTTACCTTAATGAAAGCCTCTAATTCAGGGTCGTTTAAGTTTGTTGGGGTAAACTTGTTGGCTCCTTCAGCTGAAAAAAAATTCAAAATGACAGTTGTTACATTGCATGTGAGTAACTGCTTTTCATGCAACTTGCTGAGCAATAAACACACATAAATTATTCATATTATGATAAGTTTTAAGACCACGCAGGAAAAATCAAAAGACAGTGCAGAAAGTAATGGTAACTGCAAAACAGCTGAGACTCCAAACTTTTTGGAGTAATTGTTCCTTTCACTCCCAACAGTTTTAAATAGTGTGATGTATTGGTAAATAAATTAAGGAAAGTATATTTCCCTATTTACCATAATATATGGAAACCATCCTTGCTTTGGCCGAAACCTCAGGCAAGAAATGTGGGAGCCTATGGCTGGAAGTCATAGTACGGTAACAGCGGAAGCTATCAATTAAGGGTTTACATGTCATTTCAAATTATGTTAATTGAGATCTAAGGTGAAAAACAAAAAAAAATAAAAAGATTTAATTATGTGTACATTTTCAGTTGTTGCCTTCATTGTCACAACACTGTCAGTTGTCATCACTGTCACACCATTGTCAGTTGTCATCACTGTCACACCACTGTCAGTTGTCATCACTGTCACATCACATCACTGTCACAACACTGTCAGTTGTCATCACTGTCATATCACATAACTGTCACAACACTGTCAGTTGTCATCACTGTCAGTTGTCATCACTGTCACATCACTCAGTTGTATTCACTGTCACGTCACTGTCAGTTGTCATCACTGTCATAACACTGTCAGTTGTCATCACTTTAACAGCACTGTCAGTTGTCATCACTGTCACAGCACTGTCAGTTGTCATCACTGTCAGCACTGTCAGTTGTCATCACTGTCACATTACTCAGTTGTATTCACTGTCACATCACTGTCAGTTGTCATCACTGTCACATCACTCAGTTGTATTCACTGTCACAGCATTGTCAGTTGTCATCACTGTCACATATCTCAGTTGTATTCACTGTCACATCACTGTCAGTTGTCATCACTGTCACATATCTCAGTTGTATTCCTTGTCACAGCACTGTCAGTTGTCATCACTGTCACATCACTCAGTTGTATTCACTGTCACAGCACTGTCAGTTGTCATCATTGTCACAGCACTGTCAGTTGTCATCACTGTCACATCACATCACTGTCACATCACTCAGTTGTATTCACTGTCACAGCACTGTCAGTTGTCATCACTGTCACATAACTTAGTTGTATTCACTGTCGCATCACTGTCAGTTGTCATCAATGCCACATCACTGTCAGTTGTTATCAATGTCACAGTACTGTCAATTGTCATCACTGTCATGACACTGTCAGTTGTCATCACTGTCACAGCACTGTCGGTTGTCATAACTGTCAGTTATCATCACTATCAAAGTGCTGTGCTCTCCATATTGTGTCTCTGTCACAGTGTTATAATGCACAATTATTTGGAGAGCAACTGGTATTTTGTATGATTCTGTGTGACTACATACATGTATTTGAACAGTTTTAAAACAATACTGTAACCTATAGTAACAGTTTCTTTTTGGCTTTTTTTTTGGGATTTAGGGTCATTTATGGCTGATTGGGCAAACTTCTTGGTTCCTTAATTTGGCTAACAAGAAGAAATGGCAAGTAACTTGTGTCATTCAATTGCATAAATGTGACATCCAGAGATCTGGAAGAAGACATGTTAGGGTAAAATTAATGAAATGTTTTGTAAACTGTAAAAGTCTTTTTTAAAAATGCACTGAAAATTAATCTTTTGGATTACTCTACCCAGGTGATCAATGTAAAAATAGTTTCTTTCAAAGTAGATTGCTCGCAACTTAAAAAATAATTAATAGTTGTTTGGGCAAAAATATGAAAAGAAAAATTGATCTTCCAACTTCCAATTAAAACTTGTTCCTGGCTTTAAAATTACCATTGGGGAAATTATTTGCTGAGCTCTTTAATGTAAGGTGCATGTAGCACTGTACTTTTAAGAGGTGTTGAGCAAAACAATGATATCTACTGCATTTGAACTTTTAGCAATCTGCTTGATGGTC
This sequence comes from Parazoanthus swiftii, assembly GCA_025403585.1. Taxonomy (NCBI): domain Eukaryota; kingdom Metazoa; phylum Cnidaria; class Anthozoa; order Zoantharia; family Parazoanthidae; genus Parazoanthus; species Parazoanthus swiftii. The sequence continues at coordinate 5,971 of JAOBYE010174663.1, forward strand.
ATGAAGGAACACTACAAGTGTATTACCTAGGATTGATGCTAAAGAAATCTCCTGAGTATTATTAATGCAAAAACATTTAATTGATTGATATGACAAAATTGACATTTTGTCACCTTTTTAAAGATCTGTATGGGTTTCTTAATATTACCAAGACTAAGTGAAGTGCTAGCTATTAACATTTTTGTGTTTTGCTGTTCATTTTTCTTGTGCTGATCCATTTATATTTTAGTTCAACAAACTAATAAAACATAAACAGTAGTTAATTACAGTAAAATTGTGACTGATTCTTAGATTCAGTCAGTTATTCAGGTTTCTGAAGTACAGATTGGCCCCTGCAATCAGCTGCAGCCATGATAAAAGAACACAGATTTTCAATTGATGTGATCTGTCTATATGAACCTCATATTCACTAATTTATTAGCAGACTGATAAAAAATGTTTATTATGGTTAGAATGTAATTGGATCCCACCCAATAATTGAAAATCTGTAGTTCTTAGGGTTTTGCAATCTTTGTCTATGTCACAAATTTAATTTAACCATGGATCCAGTGTTGCTACTAATTGAGGCTTATGGTATTCATTTTATTGTTTGTGGTTTAAAATTTCAAAATGGCTAGAGAAATAATAATTATTAACCTGTGGCCTTCTAGTTCCATCACAAAAGCAATATCAATACTGAAACCTTTGAGTGGTTTATGATTATTCCCGGTTAAAAACCTACTTTCTCCTTCAGTCAATTAATCCACAAATGTTTTACATGAATTGAAGTCTTGAATGAACTGTGTACTAAATGATTCAAACTGGCTGAGACCTGGCAGCAAAACAAGTTTATAAGAAAATATAAAACAAATTAAATTTAAAATTTAATGATGCCAACTTGCTGCAACAAGTTTTTGTATAATCAAAATTTCTCAAAACCATGTCCATCTGGAAAAAGTTCAGAAGACTGTGCATTCTTTATTCTCAAAATTTTCCATGAAAACAGCTGCTAAAAATACACTAACTGAAGCTGCATTAAATTTTTTGATTTTCTTCATTAGTCTTTGGAATAACTGCTGTTTTTAATTTACTATGTGTGCTTGTGTCTACAAAAATATATGACTTTTAATATATAATGGCAACAAAAACTGACTGAAATGTCTTTTGGTGATGATTACGAGTGACAAGTTTCTTTTTTTGATTTTAAAGAATAATGAACAAAGATATCATCTCTGCTTTAAATTACGAGATAAGGAAATAGAGATGGTTAAAGATTGATTAGTGTGTGGTGAAATGAGTTTCATATGCTTTTTTTATGTTATACTGTTTTATTATTGTAAATAGTGAAGGAGTCACCAGAAATAACAAGATCACAGGGACAACTTTAGGGATTCTCTTTTTACCTTATAATTTTCTACTTATATGTAAAACCTTTATATATAGTTAATAAAGTTTTGAGTTAAACTTAAAATTTGTACCCAAGGTAAATTAGAGGTAATTTAAATTATTAAACAAGTATTAGAATCCCGACTAAAACAAAATGCGCACGAGAAGAACTTTTGTAAAGTATTTAAATCAGTTATAGGGCTTTTAGAAGAGATAAATACTCTTTTAGAATAATCAAAATAAGTGGTGTACACACCATCTCTTTTTCCAAAAAAGAAAAGAAATGCGCCAATCAGAGTAATAAAAGAAGGCCGTGCACTGGAAAAAATAAGGATAGCTCCCAAAGTTGTGTCAGGTTTGACACTGCATAAACGCACAGTTCTTTCGTAGTCCATAGGAATAAAATACTAATAAGTTTGAAGACAACCCGGGGAAGACAAGAATTGTTTCTTTTGTTGCAATTAGTATTACTTACCAAGTTCCAAAGCGTCGCCGTCTTGTGGTGAAATATTCTTGCCCCCACACCCATACTCCTTGTCTGCGATGTACGCGATCACTATGAGTATCGGGAAGAGCAGGAACGTTAGGATGGCCTCCCAAAGGTCGATCACATTGGGCGTGACGGCACTTAGGGCCACATAGAGCCAGACGTACGCCAAAATACAGAACGTCGCAGTTATAGCAAACACTTTGATGGCTTTCACCCTCCTCGTGTCGTTACTGGGAATCGCCATCACACAAACGCCCGTAATAACAAGCAGGTTGAACGCTGCCGAACCCACTATAGTGCTCGGGCCGAGTTCGCCCGCCTTGAACTTGTTCGTGATGACGATCTCGATGATTGAGAGTAGAATTTCGGGCGCGGATGAGCCAAGTGCCATTAGCGTCAGATTCGCAACTGTGTCATTCCATACTCTTATTTCGACCTCTTCGATTTCCGATGTGTCTTGCCGGGGCACTTTGATTTTCTTTGTCTTGCTCGTGATAGTTTCAATGGAACACATGAAGACATCTGCAATTATTGCTACCCCCATAAAACACCACAGCAGACCGATGAGGTATAGAAAGACCCGAAACCCTTCGTTCCAACCGCTTTCATCCATGATCGGTATAAACAATGTTCCAGCAGCCTCTTTGGAGCAGGAATCATGTTTATATGTGTAGTTCGATGCTGTTACTAGAGTAATGGTCATTACTGGGGTGATCACACACGCTACAAGAGAACCGTGGATAGGATTTTAAAAATAGTTTGGTTAGCAAACCTACCAGTCGATGAAAGTCAGTTGATACCAGCAAATTTTCACTTGTGTTGATAACAGTCGGGATTCATAAGCCACCGACTTGTGTCCTTTTTGAAAAGTTATGCCAACTGACTGAAGATATATAAATGTGCGTCGTAATAGTTATTGAATCAGTTGCCCTCTCGCTAAACCACAACTAGCAAAGTTTTCAGCTGGATCAGTTTGATTTCTTGCGGCGATCAGTGTTGGTCAACTTTCATAAGTGTTTTCTCTCCAGTTCTGTGTTACTAACACAACAACACAGAAGCAACCGACCGGTGAATATTTATCATATTGCCTTGTTCTCCATCTACGTCTATCGTAGTTGCTATGGTGACGTAGGAGCACTGTCTAGTGGCGCGAAACAAAAGAACGACCTGTTTATTATATTTTAAAACAAAGCAGCCAGTGAGACAAAAATTGAATAAATTGGACATCGAGAAATCCAGAATAATTTTTGGGCTTAAACGGTATAAGTCAGCTGTCTCTCAGCAGGTCTGAATTGTGAAGCTTTTCACTACTTGTGAATAGTATTGTTTTTAAAACACTATGGAAACAGTTGGCAAAACAGTGTGATGAAATATTTTTAAAAATTTTACAAGTACAATGAAAAAATATTACAAGGTCATTGGATTTTTTTGTTGATTTGTTTTCGGAAATTTGCCGCGGGTGGTTCTAGACTCTAACTGCATTCCAACAGTACTGAAAGGCGGTGTTTTTTAAAACCATATTTGGTTGCTGGTATTGTTCAGTTCCTCACGCAAATCCGATTCCAGAATCTTGTGGCTTGCCGACCCAGAACATGATCAGCGACCCTTGAACTGAAGAGCTCAAGCTCAAGGGCGCTGCATTTTTGATAATGAACCGAGAGAAAGGTCGAAAAAATCAAGGAGAGGTTTTTCAATTGATGGACACTTCATGTTTGAAATCATCCTCGGAGACCCACGGGCTGTCCGTCGGGCGGCAGAAAGCGAGCAAAATCGCGCATCGCCCATCGGCCTTACCGCCCCCTGGATTTTTTCCTGCCCGACTGACCGTGACTGCCCCTTGATCAAGGGTAGTGTTGGAGTTGATACGCTGTGTTATGCTAATGTGACAAAAACGCAAACAAATCGAGAAGGCCCTTCACTTTCCCGTTCCTGCGATACCGTACCGAGCAACGATCCCGATTTCCAGAGGATAGGTTTTGACCGAAACGTGCTACTAAACCTCCGCCTCACATTTTTAGTTTATTGTGCAATCTAGAAAAAACACGCCGATATCTGCAGATCGATGCTATGGACGCGACGGTGCATGCTCTTGGGCTGAAAAAATAATATGCAGAGAAATGTAAAGATAAGGCCAAATAAAAATAAATAGTTGGTTAGCATCCCCGCCCGACCACTGAAAACGCTCCCGACCAAGAAAAAAACTTATTTTTATTTCCATACATTTCCTTTATAAATAATATAACAGTCCCGACCATATCGAGGACATCATACACCAGCTTTCTTCTAAAGCAATTTTAGGTCAAGACTGATCGAAGACTGACCTTTTACTTGACTTGAAAACTGAACATTTTCGTGATCTACTGGAATATAAGAACGCAGAGATAGTCCCTATGAATGACTTTAAGTAAAATTCTAAGTTTCTTTACTTGGACAAAGAGTGAATATCAAATAGATAAAATAAAATAAAAACCGCCCGCCCGCCCATGGACATTTAGCAGAAAGGATGCTAACCAACTAATTTTTTTTTATTTGGTCTAAATAAAGAAATAAAAAACCACAAAAGAGGTAATTATCACCAACTGGACCGCGTCCGAATGGAGATTTTTAAAATTCGCTTCATCTATTTACATAGCATAATCAACAAAGAGTATACTAATATATTTCTATTCATTTTAGAAATTCTTTCTGTGCTGAGCTGTTGTACTGGTGATCATATAATAACTATACTGCCTTCTGGTTGAATCCTGTTTCGATGTAGTTTTTAAAAACAAAATATTCAGATAAACACATGTATATGACACGCACACACACATAAGCCCATACTTATACACACACATACACAAATATAGTTCTGACCAACTTTATCAGAAAGAAATACAGGTTCACAACAGGGCCAACCAAGTTCGCTTCTTGAGAGTCGGTTAAAAACAGAAGGTTCCAGTTGATTCTACGACGTATTATGAACTTGAGTGATATCGGATGTGACCGATGGACGAGACCCGATATTGCACAGCTGAATGTATGCGGATTTGTCGTGTTATCTCCTGACCTTTCGAAACAAGTTTTATTATAGAAACCAGCGATGTTTATCAAAAACAAATTTAATGCACGATGTATTGTACTTTTCCTACAAACTCGGCCTGGAGTTGATGAAAGAAAGCCTTTGTTATTAGTTGTAATGGAGCCCCTGTAGGTTAATCTAGATGAACTAATTGGAAGCTGGAAGGTAACATGCTTTAATCTGTCCGAAGTTAGCAGTAGCGTAAAATACAAAATTGGTCTCAATTCTTTGCGTTATTATCTTAGCGAAGCAATTGAACTTGTTACCGCCGGAGTGACATTCAAGCAACGATATATATATGCAATTGTATGTACAATTAAATAAATCATGAATAATTGTAAGTGGACGTTAGTTTTTAATAAGCAGGGACGGAGGCAGTGGCAAAATTTTGGGGAAGGGGCATCAAAATTGAAAAAAATGCAACAAAAAGGAGATCCTCCCCGAATTTTCATATACTGAAGGAGAGCCTGGGCCATCTGAAAAATTGCAGTTCATGACCAGGTGTACTCCGGCATTTGCAGATCAACTAGTGCGTGAGTTAAAAGACGTTACTAACTTGTCCCACTCTGTTATTAGAGTGTATGTAGCAGTTTTTGTAGCGACCTAGTGAGATGCTTTATTATTAGTGATGGCTTGCAGAAAACTGCAGTAAGAACAATGAGTTGAGCTGACCAATATGTAACCAATACAACTGCAAACACTTTAAGAAAATTTTGAAGTGGTTGCAGCAGCTTCTTTAACAATTAATTATTTCAATAAACACGGCACTCTTAGAAAGCAGGTTTTTATTTTTTTAATATATAAATATATATATATCGTATTAATAATATCATTGTTTATATTATATTCAAATATCATTCTCTAGGCTAAGTTTGTTATATACCTGAGTGAGTTTACCACATAAATAAAGTTGAATTAAAGTTGAATTAAATTGAACATACACTAGCATATTTAATATTTTAAAACGTTCAACCGCAAAGCAGAAAGCTATGCGGTCTCATGTGACACTAATATTGATACCGCACCCATTTCCTAAAAGCTTTCGTAAATCGTTCAATCTACAAAATGAAATACAACATGTTGTCTGTTGCTTACAGGCGTTTCAAATTATAATCGTAACAACCACAACATTTTGTACGAGTTGTTGTTCGTCAAGTGTGACCCTACGCCGAAATTAAATCCAGTCGGATGACATGTTTTCTGAACTACGAAGCACTCCAAAGAGTATTGTGTTTGTGCTGATTAAAATATCGTAGTGTGATATGTTCACTTAAACGAAGAATGTTCAGGACCGTAGAGTCATATATGATAAATAATAATATTTTTTCATACGTAATATCAATGGCTGATAGCCAGTTTTCAACATTACATAAAATTACCTTTTCAAAGTGTAAAATTAAATAAATCGTTAAATATACAAGAATATACAAGAATATAATTTGTACATTATTTTGTAGTGTGCAATACTGTACTGAACTGCGTTCTGACAGACTACACAATCGATGCTGTAATTACAGTATTGTACAGGAAATAACGCCGTGATGCAGAAATAAAAGTGACTTATGCATGATAGAGTAAACCCGCGAATCATCATTTTCCAAGTCAACCTAAGAAATTTTTTATAAATAGTTGATCCACTCGAAAACTCGGGATGTTAGGTTCTTAAACAGGTTACTTTCTTTTCTAAGGGAAAAAATTCCTGCATGATACTATTTACTGAGACAACTCGGTATAAACAAAGCACATGTGGCCCTTAAACCTTACTCCTGTGTCATAAACTTGCGTGCATACTTTTACTATGCTTATTATTAAGACCAGTCTTAGCAAGCACATACTCAGCTTTAGTTCGTTGAGTTTACTCTTGAAAGTCCGTCAACACAAAATTACAAGAGGTCACCTATCATGCCAATGGTAACCTCGGAGGGATATAAAGAGTCAAAAATTGTTGTCAGAGTAATCTGTTATTTAAAGGTTTGAACTGATTTTTTCAAATGAGAACCTGGTTCATTTTTGGGGATGAGCGGGTTCTTATATGTTAGGGGTTTAAAATATTTTCAGCCTACAAGGTTCTTCAATGCACCAAGTGGTTATAAACGCTTTTTGCTTTGTAATAGTTAGTGCGCGCTGAGGCAAAAAATTCCGTGCGCTGACTATAACCGGGGTGTTTTTTCAAGTAGCCTTAATTATCAGTATTAGATATAGTTCACACTGAGACAGAAATAGAAACGCAACTTTTAAACTTTTTACTTGTCAACATAATTCATTTGCAATTATTGTATTATACACCGAGTCATTTTTATTACGTTGTGAATACCTTAATCCAGTACTTAAACTACTTCTCCACATGTTCTTGTTCGGTAAATTGCCTCATTAAAGTGAGTTGCTGTTCAGTGTTATATTGTTTCTAAGGGGAAAATAAACAAGAACATTCGATTCTCAATATCTAAATGGGTGTTAACCGGACACTACTTCAACACTCTAGAAAGGTCGAATATGATCTCTGGTGGTGGTGACATGAATTGACGAGATTGACATTTTTGATTTATAATTATATTTTTAGCTAAGAAACGAGAACTTATAATTAATGTCATCGCATAATTCAGTGTAATTTAAAATTTACATCAACTAATAACTCCATTGCAAAGCATGACAGGATGACCTGTCAGGGCAGTAGCCAGACTTCAAGTTCAGATGAGTCAAAAAGGCAATCGTAATTTAAAAATATACAATAAAAATTTTCTTCCGGTTCAAAGTTTAGGGAAGCATTTGTCTCTTCTGCCTCATAACTGGCTACGGCCCTGCCAGTACCCATCCGGACTAGTATAAATAAAACACCAGTGGATAAAAAACCATGTTTTTCCCTTATTAAAAATTCAATATTCCAAGTACAAACTAGTATTCATAGTCCTACAAGAAATATTCATAATCAAACTATACGTTTCCAAGTTTTCAAATTCATTTTACGAAAACCCAGTGTTCAATACTCTGATTCTACCCCATATTTTTGGACTCCTAAAGCGCTTGACATCCTACAGAAACAATTGGAGGTCCTTTGGCTTGAAAGCTAAGAGCTGACTACGCCTCTTTTCCATTTAAGGTGAATCTCGTGACATCACCTAATAACTTGTGTTTTGAACCAAACAAATTGTTTGTAATTCAATAACCTTAGGGTTGTATTTAATAAACATCTGTAATTATTATAAGCAGATCTGGCATCTGCATTTGCAGAGACGATGAAACATTAGCATCATCGACAGTTATGAAGGTTGAGTAAGCGGCTTTTTAATGGAATTTTAGAAGTGCGAAGAGTGAATGTGGGAGCATGAAATTGAAGGATCATGAGAGGAAAACCAAACAAACGTGTGAGGGGTAAACAAGCGCGCGGCCTGAGAAAGATTGGGGTAAAACGCGCGAAAGGACGGCTTAGGATCGGGTAATCGCTCTTCTGTGCTAGGCGTTTTGTTTGCGCGGGTTTTGTCATCTCTGAACCTAGGCCACCGACAGTGTACTCGGCGAACGCTTGCGAATCCGGGATGATTTTTATTAATCATTTTGACATTTTTTCAAATGATAATCCAGTAAGTTTATCGAAGTTATCACGCAGTTAACGCGTCGTTTCTGTTAAAATAAAACTCACTGGAGATTTGGACGCGCCCGCGATTCTCTACGCAATGGGCAGCTGTGGCAAACTGTACAAAAGCTTTCTCCAGAACCACCTATCGTTTACGCTTAGGTAAGTGTTGGTGCGCATATACAGTTTGAGTTCATCGTCTAGTTGATCAATGTTGACGTCATCAAGCTGGATGATAATCAGATAAATGGCGCGATTTTGTAACACCTTGTGATGTGCGGCTCTGAACTCCAGCATACACCACTCGCTTTGAATAAAGTTACGAGACAGGATCAAAATAGTTCGCCTACTCTTTTGAACACTGGTTAGGATGTTTTCCTGTATAGGCGCTCCTACTATAAAATCACGGTAATGAATGCAGAGTTTGTAAGGCGGTTCGTTGTTTTCTAGTTTTTCTCTGAGAACTTCACTGACCCATCGTTCGTCGTGTTTACTGTATGAGACAAATGCATCGTAAGTTTTTCTGTGCCGCGGATCGTTGTCGTCAACTCGGTCGAATGGATGCACATGTAAATGTGCGAACATTAGAAGCTTTATTTCCCGGCGATATTTTAATATCAAGATAAATAATATCAGAATAATTAACAACAACCCGCTCGAGATGTAGGCTGCGACTGGAAGTATATTATGTTCGATCGGAATATCCTTGTTTGTTGTAATTGTTTTAGTCGGTTCTGTGCTGTTTAAGCCATCTTCACAGACAAAGCTTGTAAGGGGAACACTTGAAATGGGGTACCCCACAGCCCTCCCTGAAGCACAGCGAATTTCTTCCTTGTCAATAATGATTGAGCCACTTTCCCTGATCCACGACTTAATCCAGGTGCTGTTACAGTCACAAGGTATGAGGTTGTTACCCAGGGATAGACGGTTAAACCTAACATTGCGGATCGTTTTCGGCAAGTCCTGTAGTAGATTGTTATCCAAATAGAGTTCTGTATGGTTAGGAATAATGTCAAAGACTTGCGCTTGAATACTAGTAATTTTGTTGAAACTTAGACGCAAACTTGATATATTTGCAAAATAGAGCTGTGGTCCAACACTTACAATGGAGTTATTCTGCATCAGCAAAACCAGTTTCTTGCTTCTAGGCATGCGCAGAGGCATCTTGTCAATACCCTTTTTTATGCAATCTACGATTACCGTCGAATCAACTGCACGCTTGTAACAGTCACAGCTTGAAGGACAGAACTCTATACCAACTTTGCATTGAAATCCTTTGGGTGATATTTTAAGAACTCCAAATCCGTTAAGCGACGGTGGGAAACTACATTTCCAATTATCCTTTACTTGCTGTTTTGAGAGTTGCCAGTGAGTCGGTGGGGAATTGAAAGTCGTGTTCAGTGCCTGAACAAGAAAGAATGCGTTACAGTCACATTTAAGTGGATTGAATGACAAATCAAACTGAAACAATTCAATCAATGTATGTTTGAAACCATATGCGCCTTTCTCAGGCCAATACAACTGTCTTATCTTGTTTCCTGCCAAGTTTATAAGCACTGGAGTAATACGGCTGCCCCCCAATCTTTCGTTTTTCTTAATTTCCGAGACAACCGCATCGGGTAGATCGGAAGACAAGAACTGCAATGCTGAAAAAAAACCTGAACTGGAAACTAAGTTATACGAAAGATCTACCACCGGGCCACGCAATCCCACAAATCCCGGACGAAAGGCTTGATGTGGAATTACTTTGATTAGATTATATTTCAGAAGTATTTCTGATAAGTAATCGGCATGCTTCGGAAGGGAATCCGGCTGTATGGTTGTGATTCTATTGTTGTTTAAATGAAGAACTCGTAAGCTTCCCAGTTTGAAGAACAATCCCATTTGAACAGTTGTAAGCAAGTTTCCATCAAGGTTCAAGTAATACAGGTTTACCAGGTCGTTAAAAGTATCGTTATGTAGTTCGGAAAGACTGTTATATTCCAAAGATAGCTCTTTCAAATTCCTAAGATTGCGGAAAATACTTGAAGGAAGATTCGATAACTTGTTTCGTCCGAGGTAGATATTTGTTAGGAAACGGGAATGCTTGAAAGCTTTTTCACCGATGTGTTCCAAGTAATTCCCCTCCAAATTAATCTTCGCCGTGACTGACATAAACTCGTAGTTTCGCATGTCCCGAATTCTGTTATGAGCAAGGTTAATGCTGGTTTGGTCAACAAAACGTCCGATCCACGGGAAGGTTGGAGGCGGCTTTGTCAGGTGATTCCTTGCTAGACCAAGACGGACCAAATTGGGCAGTGTTTGGTTGAGGTTCAGTGGCAGTTGTAGAATTGTGAGGTTTGATAATAAAAGTGTTTTCATGCCATGCCATTTGAAAGCAGTAAACAGTTTTGGAAAGCCAGACACTCTGTGATTGGTATTCTGTACTTGGAACAGTTGCACTTGTTGAAAGCGACTGATTATGCTATCAGATATTCTGATGCCTTTGTCAGTGAGACTCGCTCCCTCATGTATAACTATGCTCTTGAGATTCGTCATTCGAGCGAGCGATGCTAGATGTTTTATCGAAACTCTACAGAGTCCTTTAAAAGTTAAGTGTGCATCTGGAACATCTTCAGTGAGACTGCTCAGCCTTGCGGATTCTTTAAAGAGAACTTTATATTCCGATTGACACACAAAGTTAATGTTACTTTCTCGCAATGCCGGTGCATTCTTGTTTAAGAGGAAGTGACCGATATCTACGAGGCAAATCGGCAGACTAGAGGTAACAGTACAATCGATTCTTACAGTTGGCCTCTTTTGACCGGAGATACAAGAGGATATGCAGTCTTCTGGAAGGCCCATTTGTAAACAGGCTACGTTGTAAATCAGGAGAAATGAAATTACGCTGATTGCGATAATTGCTGGTCCTGCTACAGATCTCGCGATCGCCATTGTACCATCAGTTGATTAATCGAAGTCAAGGCCGGCTGCTGTGATTACCAATGCTGTATAGTTCTAAGAAACCAACTTTAACAACAATTTCAAATGTCGGCTAGCTATGCCCATCGTTGATAATGCCTTTGGTTCTATAAAGTAAGAATATTGGAACTCTTAGAAAACTTCCTATGTATACAGTCACGCAAATTAACACATATTGCTTCTTTATGAGGATTATACAAGTAAGTTATAGTTTTATTGGGAAATAGTTACCTAATAACTGAAACGCCCTCTGAAATATCCGATGCTATTAAAAACGTTGCTGCTATGAACAAATAGTTGATGCTAGATTCAATATATGAGCAACTGAGTGCAGACTGAAGTGTCAGTTTGGATTTGTACTGATTTTAGGTTCCCGTGCATGGCAGTGTTGTTGCAATATCCCAAAACGTGTTGCTTCAGATGATAGCAATTTTTCTTATCTGTAAAGTTAGATACATTTACTAAAGGCTATGTATAACCATTCGAACTAAGAGATAAAATGCGGCAAAGTAGTTTTGAAACTTTAAAAACTTTACTAAAATTGTATGTATTATATA
>JAOBYE010174774.1:0-17974 GCA_025403585.1 Parazoanthus swiftii
CTCCCCCCCCCCCCCTCTCCCTCAGACGATTTTCACAAAGGAAACACATAAAAGATCGAGCTTTGCTTGGGTTAACTAATTACTTTCTATTACAACAAAAAGAGATTTAAATAAAACTATTGCTGTGGCAACAGTTGTTGCACAACATGTCCGCCATCTTGGATTTTTCTAAAAAAAAATTGCAGCAAAATTGCAGCAAATTGCTTGAACTTAAGGAAACATGAACTTACAGCCTCAAGTAGAAAAACAATGCAGAGTAAAATGGTAAAACGGACAAATTTTGTCAGAAAGATCTTTCTGATTCAAACTTTACTTGCTTAATTCATTTTTCATAAATCCGGCATAAGTGATGACGTCACCCAATTAACGTCAAATGATGTAAAACTCTCGAGACGTCAAAAAGTGACAAGAGCATGAGTAAGGGTCCTCTTAGCTTATGGTTTAGTTAAACCAGCTAAAGAGTGGCAGGTTCTTTCAGAGCATGCGTTCAACAGATAATGATAGTTGAGCTCTCTGATTGGTTGCTCTACTATTTGGCTGTTTGCTCATGTCCTACTTGAACAGAAATTAAAATGGCGGAAAAGTTTGCTTAACCAACCGAAGAAGAAACTATGGTTGTACTTTAGAAAACACAAAATGAGCTACAAAAACTTGTCACTCGTATCTAGCGCGCTTCTTTCCAGTGACCCGGTCACTGAAATGAGGAGCGACTTTTGATTGTCAATGTATACTAATTCAATGGATGGTATTCAACCTAATTGGCATCATTCACAGTGAAACGTGAAAGAAACATAGTAACTTCAGTGTGAAAACAAACGACACAATACATCTCGTCCTTTATCAAAGGTGTGCATTTATACGCGATTACGAACTACAAATATGAATCTTTCTTTTCCATTGCCTCTCTCAATAAGTTTTAAACTGACCGACAAACAAGGCTTGTTCAGGCGGAAGACTTTAAAATATAACTGCATAACTCGAACCAGTTGAATAAAATTCACGCCTGACGTACGCTCTTACCTACAGTCTGACATTTTTCTCATTTTTGCTGATCAGTTAGTTATATCATTTGTCTATTTCTCGTTGATCTCTGTTCGTCTCTCAGTTATGGCTCAGAACTCCAATCACCACTGCAAACACCAGATTCATGGCTAGACAAGTGAGTAAGCTTGACCCAGAACTTGGAGCTGCAAAAAAGGCATGATTTCGGTTTATGTGACCAAAATTCTGTTTTGCGTAAGTAACAGCAAATAATTTCCTTCCAGTTTTTCTGTCTTAACTCTGATGATGGGTACCTTTAGCAAGCCTGTTCTCTTATGGTGCGGAAATACGAGCAACGATCAGTAACCAGCTTCTTTTCGCACACGGTAGCATTGCATGTCGAAATGTCTTATTGCGTTTCAGTCTGCAATGCAACATCGCTGCACGGCAAGTTGCAGGACATTTTTGCTCGCATTAACGCCATTTTACAGAATTTATCGAATCTGTTATACATAGTAAAGAGTGTCTCGTTTCCTTCGTAACAAGGTTTCGAATAAAACAGGTCATGTAAAAATTTCTGACCTCCGTAAATAGTTTTTCATTTGGACGCTTGCTGATAAACTTAAATAAAAATCTTCTCGACGATATGCTTCTTGTCCTAAGTAAGCCTGTTTCAAGTAAATGAGCTTTTAATACTGAAATAACAATATTAGACAGATTTAGCACCATGTATACGTGAAACGGCAAACGAAAGGAATTGAAGAGAGTTATATGCAGTAACACTTGGTAAGATCGCATCACATTCTCTCGTCTCGCTTAAGGACTGAAAAGAAGAAGTTTCAGGTAAGAAATGGTCTGCTATGGAGTCTAGATCAATAGAAGGTTTTGTCGCAGGGTCGTTCCTTCGGTTTACCGTTTCACATAAACATGGTTTTGCGTTTCTCCACAGTATTCAATAAAAAACACACGTCCGAATTGTAGTATGACATCACTGTTTAAATTTTGAATCACTAACATAAATTAAACTTCAAACTTTAAACAAAAACTTTACATGACACAGTTTGATATGTTGAATACTTTAGGAGTAGTATGGCTTAGAAACGTCGAAGATTACAGAGAACGTATAGGTGGATTCAAAAGTTGCTTGGACAAATAGGATCTCTATTAATGAACAAATGTATGAATGAACGAATGAGAGTGTGAGCGAGTGAGTGACGCTATACGAGCCCCTCGGCTCGGGAATAAAAGGATCTTTTGACATTAAACCTAAGAAAGATACTGTTATTTCATATGTCAAATCTCTGTTAAAATACGACAAAGTGAACTTTCTAAAATCTCTATAAATTCATTTGTTTGTTACTTGTTTTCTTTCTGAACCCTGAAGTGCAAATTTATGCTATACCAAGATGACTAAAACTGCAAACAATGAATGACGAGATCAGAAACCTGCTCACATGCCCAAACTAAGCAAGAGAGAAAGTTGCGGAACTTACCTTCTGTAGTAAACTCATAATATGCTTCAAACCCTAACTCTCTTACGCTTTCATCCGAGTGAAACCTCACCCACATGCTCTTTTCACTAGAAATACGAGGTGGGGGCACAGAACTGCAGTAGCTACCAATTAAGGCGCCAGAAGCACTTCCACCATTCCGTAGCTCCACGTAATCTTTGGTGCACTCAGGACTTGACTGCAGAGTCAAGTTCTTGAAACTAAGCTTGACGTGTAGATTATTTGGAGCAGTAATAATCCAAAAGCAATTCATGTTGTTGGGGTAAGGCAACGGGTAATTAGGGCTCTTGATTGTGCCGTTTAACTTTGTTAACACAAAGGACTGGTCATTGGTGATGTGTGGTGAGCAAATTCCTTCCACTGAAACTGGTTGGATATGCAGAATACAAAAAATCCGTTAGATGGAACATGTGAGACTTAAATATACGTAGATATATCTTGCTGGCCTCATTTCTGTAATTCGCCACCAAGATACATGTAAAAAGTGAAATCAAAAGGCGCCTTTTCACTGACAGTAGCTAGTATCAAATGTTTTGTTAAGCTAGGCGACATGGCATGTTAACAGGCAGCTCCCAAACTGTGGAACAGCCAGCCAACTTTTATTCCAATTTGGAATGTTTAATACTCTTTTTAAAAAGCAGCTATTAAGGTTCATTATTTCAAACTAGATTTTAATTAATTACTTTCTATACAATTACGCTTTATTCTAACTTGTTTGTACTATTTCAATTTAACTAGTAGATTTTATATTATCTATAAGCTAATGTAGTTCGCATGTGAATATATCTATGTGTAGCAAGCGCAGTGTAAATCAATGTTACTAGTATTATTATTATTATTATTATTACTAATATTATATTAACATTATTATTATTATTATTATTATTATTATTATTATTATTAAAGTTAATTATCATGGGGGATAGGGCTGGGAGACGTGAAGTATTTGAAACATAATAATACTTTTTTTAAAACTACCTTTAGTCGTCGATTCAAATCTTGCAAGAAAGCCCTTCTTTTGATGAAGCGTATCAGAATGGAACTTTACTCTCATATACTTGTCAGTGGAGATAAAACGATTCGGTACAGTTTTGCCGCACAATATCTGTCCTATCTGATCACTGCCTGGCGTATTGCCATCAAACACTTCAACATAGTCTGCAGAACAATCGTCTTGTAATTCGAACTTGTAGAAAGTCAGTAAGACTCTCTTGCCATTAGGCACAAGAATGTCCCAAACGCAGTCAGTGCTCTTCGGGTATTCAAGGGGATATCCCGCACTGTAGAAAGTTCCACCGTCGCCTGTCAAGCTAAGGTACAGATCTTCAACACACTTGCCTGTTGAAACTGACAAAAATAGTCCATGTCAGCAAAGACCAACCGTTTGCAAGAATTGAAATGTGTTCATTTTCCTCTTGCATTCCTGGTGCTTGTATGCATCCAAATATCTAAAGTAGTCTTACTCCTTTGTGTTCCCAGCAGAGGAGGCAAACCTTGTTGAGTCAGATATGTTGCTAACTCGTCTTCCTAAAGAATCCGTATAACGTGTTCCCAATGTCTTCATACCACTACACTCCCAGAGGAGACAAACCTAGGTGGGTCAGCATCTTATGTTACCAATCCTCTACTCTTACATCTCCAGAGGAGGAAAACCCTATCGCGTCGTTGTCTGACGCTCCCAATCCATCTATCTATTAAATCAGCACCTTGCGTTCACAATCCCTCTATTTCTGCATCCCTGCCAGAGAGAGATCAAAGCGAGTAGGAATATTTTGTTACCAATCGCTCTACCCCTGCATCCCCAGAGGAGAAAGACCAAAGCGACTCCGCATCTTTCTGTCCAAATCCATCTATCCTTACACCATTAAGAGATGCAACTCCAGTCAGTCAGCTTCTTAGAATATCATCCACTGCACCACTACATACACTCCTAGAGGAGAACTACTCTAAACAGCATGTCAGCACCTTATGCGACCAACCCTCTACCCGTACATCCACAGAGGGGGAAGATTCTAGTAAGTCACCAGCCTGCGCTACCAACCCCTCTACCCCACATCCCAAGAGGAAGAAGACCCTCGTTAGCCACCATCTTTAGTTCCCAACCCCTCTACCTCTACATCCCCTGAAGAGGAAGATTCTAGTAAGTCACCATCTTTAGTTCCCAACCCCTCTACCTCTACATCCCCTGAAGAGGAAGACTCTAGTAAGCCATCATCTTTAGCTCCCAACTCCTCTACCTCTACATCCCTAGAGGACGAATACTCTAGTAAGTCACCATCTTACGTTCCAACCCCTCTACCTCTACATCCCCGGAGGAGAAAGACTCCTGCCAGTAAGTCACCATCTTTAGTATACAACCCCTCTACCTCTATATCCCCACTTACACTTTGAACCCTCAACCTGCCAGAGGATTATAACCTAAGTAATTCAACTTACGTTCCCAAACTCTTTATCCCTACATCCCCAGAGGAGAAAGACTCTTTGACTAGTAAGTCACCGTCTTACGTTTCAAACCCATCAACCAGCCAAAGGAGAACAACCTTAGTGAGTTAGCATCTTGCGTCCCTAGATCTCAGGTTTTAGAAAAATTTCATTATATTAAGGTACAGACAAAAAATGTTATCCATTTTAGTTTTAATTAAGCTCATACACACCTAATGGGATTGTAGAATAATTGACCGAAAATCCTTTCGCTTTGGCTGCACCATTAGTCTTGAAGTGAATAGTTATTGAACGACCAGAAGAATAAATGATCCCAGGATCTGAATTTCCACAGAACTTTCCAATAACAATCAAACTTTTTCCATCAAGCGAGTAACTGGAGCCATCAACGACTTCGAGGTAATCAACATTTTCACATGATGAACCTGAAGGTTCTGCAAGCTCCACTGAATTGAACTCCAGTTTTATGGCTGTGTTTGTGTTTGGGGTGGTTATCTTCCAGACACAATCCAAGTTGTCTTTGTAGTTTGACGGGTAGTTCGGTGATGTGATCACTCCTGAACTGTTTGAGATGAGAATGTTCTTGTCTCCGTCACTGCTGCCTGAACAAGAAAAAGCTAACCAAAACACACAATTTTGTATTAGCATAACTTATTACATAACAATTGATTCATAATCAATGGTATGAAATATAACAGAATAAATTAGGTGGGTTTTAAGGGTTCGCACAGAATTTACCGTGCAAAAAGCAAAGGGGTTTTCCATACCAGTTTGGATTTTTCCAGACTCAAAGTTTCAAGTAAGAAATGGACTAGGCGTTTCAGAGGTGTTCTCCCAAAATTGTGAGAGCTTTGTTTCCAAGTTTTGCATGAAATGCGTGTCGTCTATTTAATTGGTATTCTTAACAAACACACTCAACAAATTGTAACGGGTTGGAAGCACAAAAATCAAAACTTTCTGTAAATCTTAACGTTAATTACCAGGCCTTTTCAGATCAGAAAAATAGGTCTTCAAATTTATATTCTTTTTCGAGACCTTATAGACTCATATCAGTAAAAATCCTGTTTTTTAACAAAAGAGTAACATTATTATACAAATTATACTTTAAGAAAATGTTTACAGAAGAAGTTCTAGTAGAATTAACATGTACTCCAGTGTGTCGTGATTCTATGACAACAGAATGACCCAAGCTTTTGTAACACAGACCTCGAGGGCTAAGTGAAAACTCTCCTGTGTCCAACATAGCGGACCAAACAACAACAACAACCAGGTCACGTGAGATAAGTGTCTGGGAAACTACTGCAACAATTCGATTAATGAGTGATATTTATTAATCTAAGGTTTTTATGTAGTTTGAGTTGTTTTTCTTCCACACAAATATATGAAAACACAATAAATAATTGTAAATACACTATCGCTTTTACAATACATATTTTGTTTGTTTTTTCTATGATTACCGGTAGATGAGAGGTTTCACTGTGCGTTACATATATTAGTCATTTTGGCAGAAAGGAAGTATTTGGTTAGGTGTAGTCTATTATTTTACCTGGTACTACTGCTTTGTATTCTGCCTGAAACCCAACTTCATCAATGACATCGTTACTCTTAAATCTCACCAATACGTTTGCAGAACGTGAGTAAATAGCCGTCGGAGGTTTGTTCCCATCACAGTACTGGCCAATAACAGCTGCAGATTGCCATACCTGCCCATCACGAACCTCTACGTAGTCACCAAGGCTACAGGTAAATCCTGATACCTTAAAGGGCTTAAACTCGAGTCTGATAATTTTTCCCAGAGAAGCTGTAATGTTCCACAGACATTCACGATTATTTGGATACTTATTAGGATGGTTTGGGCTACTGAAGCTTTGCTTGACTGAAGTCGCATCAAGACTGACACCAGTAGAATTACACACTGAAAACAAAATAGTTTATTTAATTAGTACTTGCTACGCAGGTTAGTAATGCTTACCGTAACCAACTGCTAATTGGCATGTTCGATCTGTAAAAACTAAAGAACTATTATAAAATATACAGCTGCTATTTCAAAAAATGGTCGACCTGTAAAACCGCATTACATAACTTGCAAAGCATGATGGAAGCTCCGATTTTGAAAGTTACTAATTACTTGACCCTAATTCATGAAATTTTCTTAGTGGCTTTGTTTATGTCACGCACAGGTCAGTGGGCGTAAAATATAGGACTTTCATAGAGCCAAACAAAAAATACATTTAACATAATAATTTTATTATTTAACTACATTGCATATTATCCCTTGTAAGTTAAACGTAATTCAGCCTACGGCTGCAATGTGTTTAACCAATAAACTATCTATCTAAACTATCTATCTAGACATGTTTACAGAGTAAAACAAATTCGTTTATCTGATCGAAGCGCGACACTGCTTTCTTTGCAATAAATACCAGACCATGATTTTGTCACGTCACGCCATAAACTATTGTTGCATGATTCATGCTCAAAAAAGACCCAGTCATAGTCACTTCTTTAGAGAAACAGAAATTTCTGAAAGAGAGGTCTCTAATCCATACATCTGGTTGCAGGGGAGGGGGATTGGAAAAGGTACCTTATTCTGTGGTCCAAATGAGGATTTTTCAGTGTTTTCTTTTTTGTAAAATGTTTAAAGAATTATAAACCAACGAACGTTGAGGCCCTAACATGGTCAGCCCTTCTTTTATATACACAAAAAAGGTTAACAGAAAACAAAATTGACTGACTGCAGTGTTTTATAGAACTGTATGTGACAGCAGCCACAAAACAGCACATTTTTTTTTTATTTAACTCATTTCCTGCTGGGTATTGCCCTGTGATGTGAACTTGTTTTCAAGCAGTTGTATTTGTTGTTGTTTAATTTTGGTCTTGGTCAAAAACATTTCAAACAAGCTTATTTTTTTAAAACCGGTTTAATTTTTTAACTTGTATAATCTTGGCAGAAGGGGACATTGAACTATTAAGTGATGATAACAATAAGTGTGGGAGAATTTGCAATGAACTGATGTGTGGTCTAATGGATACTAAGGTGGACTACAGATCTAGAGGTTGTGGGTTCAAGTCTCGGTAGGTACAAAAAAAATATTTTGTCCAGTAATAAAATCTGACAGATTAGGTTTGGGATGTCGTGAATAGCTTGGGAATAGGAGGGGTACCCAGGGGGAAAGGGTGCAGGATAGGGACTCAGGGAGGAGGGGTGCAAAAGATAAATAGGAAGGAAGAACAGATTGAAATGTGTGACCTTTAGGGCAAGGGTTACAAAAAAGGCCACACCCCTATTTTTAAATGACAGTAAAGGCACATTACACTACCTACTAAAACGTTACTCGGTATTAGAAGAAGTATTAATATTATGGTTAAGATGAACAATGACAAAAACAGCTATGACTTTACATTTTCAAAATGTATCATGATAAAAAATCTTGACTCGGAGAACACTGTGTCAAAATCATGTTCAGTGGGAGTAAGCTGTTGCCATACAGTGGGAGGCAGCATGCATTAATTATTGAAGTTTTCATGGGCACATTGTATTTGCAGCTTCACCCTGTACACAAGCACAATGATATTGATACTGGATTTAAAATGGTTGAACTTCTGTTACTCATCCAAGATTGTGGATGAAAGCTTAATCATGCTCAAGATGATTTATTTCCTTATTGAGCAAATGTATGTTTAATGACTGACTTAAAAGACTCTATTATCAGGGTAGCAAAATGCATCTAAATAATATAACTCAAAGTAATGTAAATTTTATTTGTTAAAAAAAACAATTTTAAAAACCAAAATGAGATGATGTAATTAAAGGGCAAAGTCAGACTCAGTGCTTAAAGGAATGATCCAAAAATTGAATAATCAGAAAAAGAAACTATATTTTACAAGAACTCCTTCCCCACTCCCCCAAACAATACACAAACCCCTTCCATTTTATGACCCTGTATTATACATGTACGGTTTTCACATTCATTTGTCCAGGCTGACAGAAAATGTCATTCTCTGGTTTGCATCACCATGCACCCACGTGGATTTTGGCTGTCACATATACCAATTGTACTGCTGCTGTACTTTGTATGCCTAGTATAAAATCTAAGAGCATAAAAAAGAATAAGGGCAATATTTTTCTATCAAAATTCAGTGATGAAAGATGAACAGTAATGAAAAGCCTGCACCAAATTTATCAGAGGCTGATGAAAACAAGATAATAAACTTCCATCTGTCTAATACACACAGTTAATGTGGACAAAGTTACTATTATCTCTCACCTGATAAGGCCTCTGTCACAGTAAACAGCAATGCTGGCACGGGATTAAAAAAAATAGTTATATCAATGAATAATTAAAGTACACTTAAACCCAGAGGAGGGTATTCCCTATAATTGGATGTCAAGGAAGCTTGTCATTTTTTTATGGTTTGAAATTGGCAATCCCCCGTATTTTTAGGGTTTTCTTGGGCAAAATCCGGTGAGTTCTGAGAATACCCGGTAATTTTTAGGGGTAATCCTGGTGCTAATTAGGATTCAGTCTGGATTATTATACTCATTGTATTCTGGTATTTCTTAGGGTATTTTCAAAGGTCATTGTATTTCAGTATTTCTTAGTGTATTTTCAAAGGTATATTTTAGGGAAGCAATATCTGAGGGCTGGGTATTTTAGGGTATTTGTTTAGGTTTTCTGACGAGCTCCCCTGACATCTTACCCCCCCCCCCCCAGGACCTGAACACACCTTGAATCCATACTTTGACTTTCTTAATTTCTATGGGATAATTTTCTGCCTGGTGTGTTCAATTTACTCCTACCAGTTTCCTAATTGATTTGCAGTCTATGAGGGTGAAAGAACTCAACTTTGTAAACATCAAAGTCATATTTTATGGCTTCAGTTGGTCCATAAGGAAGTAAGTTTGCAATAACGACAGTGGCCACCAGTTGAGTGCTTGTAAAATTATTCAGTTTACAAACACTGGCCAGGACTGAGCAGTTACATCTTCAGTTTATCCCTTGCACATGTACCAAACTTAACTATATATTAAGCTTACTGCGTCACGAAAAGACTGAGTAAAAACTTTGGTGAGCAAGATTTTATAATAAAACTTGAGAGTGATGGTTCTTTTCTGATCATTGTACTTTACATTTTGAAGTGATTTGCATATTACGGTACATCACGAGACGTGTTGTTTGTACATGCAAGAATGTTAACTTCAAAATTTGCTTCATTTCACAAAAAGCATCAGCAACGTCATTAGTTTACTAACGACACGTTTTTTCTACATTTTATCAGCTAAACAACTAGTGATAAGACAACTAACTAGTGAAAAGGTTACCTTCAGTGGAACGTGAATTCGAATGAGTGAAACTACAAACACCTTCGCTTTGTTTATTTTTTATCACTTGACAGATCCCAGTAGCTTAGGCACGAAAGTAGTTGAAGATTTCTACAAATTATCTGTCTGTCTTCTTGGCAGTTGATTTGTTTTTAAGTAGTTTCGAGCAGAATTATTCATGGTGTATTGCAAGCTCGATTGCAAGCGGAATGACTTTGGTTTATACATTCATATATTAACTTTTCATGTACTGATTGTCCTCACAATGAGTGAATGACACCTTTGATGAAAAATTAACACGCTCAAACTTTGCCGAATTCAATAAATAAGTATAAACATTACTTTGGGATCAATCAAATCGAATCAAACCTCTCGTTTGGCCGGCTGAAACTCAAAAATTTCTCAATACTTACCGAGTAACGACAGGAACAACATTTTTGCATCGTTTAAATGAAACCTACATGTATGCAATAACATGAGTGGGACCCAGGTCTCTCACGGAAATCGGGTTTTCTCGAATAAACGCCGTCCCCGAATAATTGTGCTTTTATCATCTTATGGAAATATAAGATGATAAAATCACACTGCAGTCGCTGCAATGCGGTTCTAAGCCAACAATGGGAGTTTATTTTCATCAATGGTGATATTCTTCAGTTCAAAGTAAATATATTTCGACGCTCTTTCATTCAATTCTCTCTTCAAAATCTTCGCGTTTTTCAGTTCTTGCGTGAAGGCCGGTACGACAAGACCAACCTCCCTCTTTCTCTTCCCTGTAACAGTTGCAGTAGGGAGATTGTCATCGTTTGCTTTTAAGAAAAAGGTGAACAAACCTCGAGACCTCGATCGGTACATAAGCCTTTTAAATAAGAACCGCCCTCGAATAAGCGCCGCACCAGAGAAACGAAAAATCAACTAAGCGCCGCGGCGCTTGTTCCGAGTAAATACGGTACACACTCTTTCTTAATTGAAGACTTTTATAAGAACGCTGCGGCTGAAAAATCTCCAAAGTTAGGAACATAGTTAAAACATGCTGAGGCTAGGGAAATGGGGATACGAAGAGAACCTTTATTTTTCATACTGTAATCAGTGGAGATAGTTTAAACTGTAAAATAATGCCTAATGGAAGCGATTTGAGCGAAAAAGACTCTCCAAAGCTGTCTCGCTCTAAATGGAACGCGGTGAACTCAAGGTAAGAAACTTTATTTCCGCAAAAATTCCAAAATTCTATGATTTTTGAGATATGGAGAAATTCCCTATACAAAGGCGAAAGTCGGTCTTGTAACAGCGTCCATTTTGCAAATAGTTTCGCATATAAGCTTGTGCTGCCTGTGCACGGTGTTGGTCATTTCTTCAATATTATGGAAACGCTGAGTTACAGCGTACAAAGAGAGCAATTGTTAATATGCAAATATATTAGGTGTATGCTTAATTTCACCGGTTTTGTTGAAGTACAACATATTTTCGAGGTTGATTTGCTTTACCTTTTATCATTCACCACTTTAATTTTACGCATTGTTGATCACAGTATGAAACAAGTAAAATTAACCCATTACTCTGCCATGATAAAAACAAAATTTTTCAACGAAATAGTGTTGTTTATTGCTTGCTTGACAGCTGTCTTAGTATTATTGACAATTTGTCTTGTTTTTTTTTAGTTGCAGCACGGCTGTTTAGTTTTCTTGACAGTAAAAAATGAAATGGATTTCTAGATTAAACAGTCAGAGTTTTCAAGAGTAACATATGGAACATTTCTCACGAGTATTCAGAACTGGTCAATATGTATCATTGACAGCAAATTGTTTAAACTCAACCGAACAAGTACGATTTCAAGAAGATGCTCAGAAGGAATAGTTTGGCAACACAAAGCGGAATTCAGGCAACAGTGGTGGTAAAAAATGAATGATAATTGAAAGCCGAAACTTTGACAGAACTGAGTATTAATTCTAGGGATTTTGAAAACGCCTATATTTTCAAAGCTGTTTCAACATCAAAAACCATGTAGTTCAATAGAAATGATAGTTGCAGATAGTTTAAGTTGTAAAATCTTGTAATTAGTTAAAACTAGTTCATGATGACATACATTTAGATCGTATCAATTTTGGTGTTACCTGTCTGTGTTTGAGTCAACTGTCAAGTGATCTCGGAACATTTTTTTTCGAGTAGTGCTCCGCAGTATATGGAAATACTAGCGAGTAGATATAAACTTGAGATTTTGTACTAATACTAGTGGGAAAGAGGATGGGACGAAAAGGGGGGAGGGGGAGAGGGTAATGCCCTTTTTCAAAAATGTTGAACTTATCTCGGTGGTTTCCGATTATTTTGTAGGGGTAGGTTATTTTTCGTAGAATGCTCATTTTTATTCCATATCAAGCCATTGAAACAAGTATATAAAGAATTCCGTATATGGGTATATGTGTTTGTTTGTTAAACTTGCTACAAGTCGACTCACTAGTCACACGAGATGAATTATCCAAGAAAGCATTTCATCAGTCTTTCTTGGATAATTCATCTCGTGTGACTTGTGAGTCGACTTGTAGCAAGTCTATCTGCATGTGTGTACGCATTGTGTCTGTTTATCTGCATGTACTGTGTGCAAGATTGCATGTCTGTATGAACGAGCATTTGTGTGTTTAATTGTATATGCATGTGTACATGTGTGTGTACGATCACGAGGCAATCTTTCTTGAAGTGCGTTTTTTAGTTTTTATTAAAAGTTTAACTTAATCTTAGTATTATAACTTTTTATTGTTGGTTTTCATATGAAAAACTAGCACACATATATACAAAACGCAGTTTTCTCTTGATGTGTCGTAAAAATAGCTATTCCTGATTTGTAATCTAAAACCTACCTTATATATTTATGTCAGAACCTCTCTTTATCAATATATGCTCTTTGTACATATACACTTTACGAAAGGAACCAAACGGTAGGGTTTTCAATTTACAAAAGATGGCAATACCTCAGATAGTCCCAACAAAACGAAACAAAACAAAAATACTTTGATTCAAAACTCTTAAACCATTCATCGTATTTTAAGAAGTAAGCAAAAATAAATTCATTTTGCCACAGCAAGAAAGTCTACCGATCAGACCGACATCGCCACTAAGTTGTTCGTAAAGCCTTCTTCACAGTACCTATTCACCTTAAAATATTCGGGCAATGGGAACAAATTAGAAACGAAAGTAACAGTATTTCTTGCCTTCATCTTTGACTGAATAGATTTACATCATTCCTTTCGGTTTATCTTCTTCTTAATCAATTTCGTCACCTACTGTCATATAACATTAACATTAACAAGTTGACAAACTAAATCGGTAGCGCTTATCGACCCTGACTGATTCAGACTAATCCGAAAATCGATTACCTCATGAAGTTACTATTTATAAGCAGTTTTCTTTTTTGTTTGCGCTCAAACCAAATGAGAGTTTTTTAAATTTCTTAGTTGTTTAAAGATGAACTGACATTTTTATGCAAGCTGACGTCAAAGCTGTTAAAAAAGTTACTTCTGATTCATAATACTTCAAATTAAGTTTTTGTACTCAGAGTCCTTTGAAGCGCATTGAACGATCAACGACGCAGTTTGCTGTGTACGAACATTTGTAACTCAACTGGAACTCAGTGTCCGCAAAAAGTCCTTCCCCGCCGGGACAAACACTCCTTTTTTATAGCTTCGTGGAAGAAATAATGGCAATCCATTGGCTCATATCCACGCCGGCGTCAACTAGCAACGCGATCGAGCTCGAGAGCAAATAGAGCCGACAAAACTAATCGTTAATCGAAAAGTTCTTTTAGTTCAAAATTTATCATAGAAATCTGAAAGTTTATCCAAATATGTTGGTGGTAAGCAACTCAAAGCTTGAATTTCATTCAATGACTTTGAAGGTAGCAAAAGTATTTACAGCTACATGCTGCTACTCGCATGAGAAAACACAATTAGCTTCTTTGTGTAATCGTTCCATTCTCAAAGCGGCAATGTAATTCGGATCAAGTCCTAAACAGGAACAGCACTAGTCCCAGGCTTTTCACTTCGCGAACTAGGTCCCGGTTCCTCATCAGCAGGTAAAGTTGGTCCCGGTACCTCAGGTGGAGAAGCAGTGCTCGGCCCTTCTGTTGCGGAGGCCTGGTTGCTCGAGGTGGCGCTTGGCAGATTCATATAGGCAGGCCCCTTGAGGTGCAAGTCTAAATATTCGTATACGTGCGGTCGTGAGGCGGCGGCGATCTCTGATTGGTTGGCGTAGCAATGATTAGTTTTAGTAGCTGCTCCTTTCTGTTTAGGATCCGAGCCAACTGGAGACACAGCAGCATAAATGTGTTCCTCCGACGTGACTCTATTGTCTGAATCCAGCTTATGACTCTTGTCTACAAGAGAACAGAACGCACAGAGATTTCATTTGTAATTGCTTTTTCAAAGAGAGAAGTAGAGAAAAAGCTTTCCAGGAGTAATAAAACTGAAATGGAACTAGGATACTACTGAAGAGATTTGAAAAGCCAATATGAAATGTAGTTTCTTGCGAAATAACACAAATACTTTTCAATATTTATAAGGAGTTCAAAATCAAAGCAACTTCCAACAGAGTGGGTTGTTTCAAATTGCTTGTTTTCAGAAACGAGCCAAGATTATTGCACAATTAATAATGCATACGCGTTTAACAATTATGTTTATTGTAATTACTGTGGTTGTTGTAGGTTTATCATTAAGATATAACTGGTAACTACAAGGTATACGAAATTACATATTTGAATGTGAATCAGGAAAAACTGAAACAGAAGGGTTACGGCGTATTAAATCTGTACAATTAAATCAAACTTGTTTTAATACCCTCTGCACCTTCCTTTCGCAACAAATAACAACAAAAACAAAGCATATCCTTACCCTCATATTCAACCAGAGGATCGCATTCAGCAGCTTGTGGAGCCCGCACGTACTCATTCCCTCTGGTCAGCGTCTGTTCATTGGCTGACTGACAGCTGCATCTCTTGTGTCCATCATTACACTCAGATGTAGTTGGAGCGCTGTAACGCGTGCTGCCTCGACCCCGTGTCACCCCGTTCCTGTTCACTCTTTCATGCATCTCCATGGCCAACTCGCCATTGGTTGCTTTCCTCTTCTTTCTGCGACACGCCACGACAGCGATTAGGCAGACGAGGAATACAAGCGCCACGAAGGCGGGAACACCTGTCATCAGCAACATTTTGAAGATGTCATCCTCCTTTTCTTCTTTCTTGTCTTGTACGGCGGCTACTCCACCTATTGAAGGCGACTCTGGAAATAAAATAAATACAATATATATCTTTGCTTTTTCCAAGTAAATCTTGTTATGAACTATTGTTCTGGAACGAAACAGCTATTAACACCTGATCGCCCCTCTTTTATCTTATTTTAATGCAAGGTATTTCACAATCATTGATCTCTAGTGCGTTGACAGGAAATTAAAGGGGTTTTTTGTAATACGTCCATGATACTAAAATTTGCTTTCTGTTCAACTTAATTAAAAACTTCATCTAGCAGATATAATGATTTAATAATGAAAGAAAATGGCCCACACGGCGAAATAGAAAAACTATTAACGTTGGTGAAGTCAAACCCATGCACGGCAACCTCCGATCCGGAACAGATCACCATTGCTCATGCAGCTGAGCTACAAGGCCAGATGGGAGTCTAATCTGGCAGGTCGCGTCATATAGCAGTGCTTATTATCTCATTAAATGTTATATTTCGAGATTCCGCTTGTCGCCAGCTCGTTCAGTGTTTTGACTTTCAGTTCAATAGCCGCTCAAAAAAGAGATTTTCTCGCATTTGGTTTTACTTTTGATCAACGTCTTATGCAACACTGTTACTTTCAACAAACAATTTTCCGGCATCACTATAAATTGCCTTAAACGTCTTCAGCGCTGATTGCAGTTAAAACAATAAGTTGGGATTAGTTGTAGTATGAAGTCGTTCTTGACACATGACATAATGAAGTCTGCCACAAAAAGAGAAAAAAGTGACTGGGGTTTGTAAGGGAGTAGATTAGAGCACATTATCGCCAACACAACCACTGCAAACCGACTTTTTGCAAGTCTGCGTAGAGGATAATCATACTGGGACAAAATATCAGTTAGCTGGTTTGCTCATCTTGTCCATGTTAGAATTTGATTTTACCTCATTTTTTCTATGAACCAAGAATAAAGAGATAGATTCTTGTTTTCCCTCCTCTTTCTACTTGAGACGCGAGAACTTAGGTTATGTAATGCCAGCCCAACCCGTCACCCCATCTTTCAGCGGGTATATAGATGTACGTCAGGTATCATCAAGAAAAAATCAAAAAAGTACCTGAGCGAATCACAGTGGGTAGAGTTGAACGAATTATGTGCAAGAGAAGTTCTTAAAACTTTAAAATCGTGGACGAATTCGCGATCGCACTACCCGGAACAGCCAAAATCTTGCAAGGGGAAACTACTAGAAGGCATCTTACAAATATTTAAGTCTTAATTAGACTGCAAGTATTTTGATTGCTTCAAAGCATCAGATTTTAAGGTCGGAAAAACCTTGGGGTACTTCAGGGTAAAACGCAAAGTCGGATCATACCAATGTTGGGCTAGAAGGATGCGTTGAGTGCTAATACTACAGTAAGATTTTGCAGTTCCAATAAACAATGGAGATATGTATGATTGTTCGTATGTATGTATGTATGTATGTATGTATGTATGTATGTATGTATGTTATATGTATGTATGTATGTATGTATGTATGTATGTATGTTATATGTACGTATGTATGTTTGTTTGTATGTACGCATGTATGTGTGTATGTATGTATTATGTGTGTTTAGAACATAGCTAGCAATTTTTTGTATGGCGCGAGCGTGCATCTATAACTATAACTCATACATCTTATAAATCGCGTGATCGCGTTCAATCAATAAAAGCGCTCAGAACAGTTTAGGAGAAATTTGTACGTTATCAGCCAATGTGTATTTTTTCTTATAATTACTGCTTAAAGTGACAGAGGCAAAATTCTAAAAGAAATGGTCCATAGTTAATTGTGCGTCTATCGAGTTATGGATGCACTTGGGAAGTTGGAAGAGCACTCGAGAAGCTGGAGAAGCATTCGGCTTCGCCTCGTGCCACTCAAACACTTTTCTCGAGCTTTGGCAACTTCCCGCGTGCATACATAACTCGATAGACGCACGCTAAGCATGGACCATTTCTTCATTATTTATGTGTCTATGAAAAGTTATGTATGTAGGTAGGTAGGTGTGTATGTATATGTGGTGTGTATGTTATTGTGCATGAAGATTTAAACGTCGAAGAATTTACCTGATTTAGATATACTTGTCGTGGTTTCATCCTTGGAATCCAGTTCTGTAACAGGTTTAAGATCTGTTTTAACCTTATTACTTAAACAACGATGTATGTACGTGTATGTATGTATGGATGTATGTATGGATGGATGTATGTATGGATGGATGTATGTATGGATGGATGTATGTATGTATGGATGGATGTATGTATGGATGGATGTATGTATGGATGGATGTATGTATGGATGGATGGATGTATGGATGGATGGATGTATGGATGGATGGATGTATGGATGGATGGATGGATGTACGTATGTATGTATGTATGTATGGATGGATGTATGTATGTATGGATGGATGGATGTATGTATGGATGGATGTATGTATGGATGGATGGATGTATGGATGGATGGATGTATGGATGGATGGA
>JAOBYE010174996.1:1376-16762 GCA_025403585.1 Parazoanthus swiftii
TATTCTTCAAGATTTCAATAAAATAATGTAAATTTTGCAAACAGAAATTCGTAATATCCAAATATGCTGGACATCTACATGTAGAATACAAGTGTATAACTAAGGAAGTTGGAGTTTAAGGATAGATGTGATCAATATCTAGCATTAAACATATATGATTCATGTGACCTATTTTTAGACTGTGAACCATCTCTTCCTTTTCCATGAATTGAGAAAAACAAAACAAGAGCAGTGGAACTACAAACCAATTGGGAAGTGACAGTGGAAGGAAAGATACATGTACATGTAGCTCAAGAACTCACAGACATGTATCTGTGCAGACCTCCGTCATGTGGTGTACAGGATTATCTCTGGCATACATACACCCTTTGCATATAATATAAACATTATATTTATCAGGTGTGGTGCACGTCATGACATTGTCTGAATCCCACATGCATCTTGTGACTTTGATCTGTTTTAAAGAAAATGATCTAACAAACAAAAGTAGCTATGTATACATTTAGAGATGTTAACCTCAGTGTTACAGGAGTATACACAGTATATATGCACATATCTATTATTTATATTTGAATCCAATATTATAATTTTCCATTAAACTCAATCTCTGTACAAGATCTCTAAAGCACTTACTGGCTGTCGTTGATACTAGCTATGCTACCTGTAAAGTATTCTGTCGTTAGAATTATTAATGCTGAAAAGCTCTTACTGACTTCTCATTACCGGTAATTTTAATATTTTCTTGAGGCCTTATGTCATCAATTCAAAGACAAGCTCCATTGATTTTAAACAACAGAAGATGTTGATATGTATACAATATATAATGTCAAGTCTTTACTTTGTAGTTTTGATTTATGGATCAGAAATACTTTAAGTACCATCCTTTTACCAAATATCTACTGCGAAATGGTGCATGATCACAATAAACAATTAAATAAGGAACACTTTAGTCTTTCCAAAAATTTATAGCACCCCCAGAAAAACTCACGACATCAACCTTTTTAACACACTTGTTTTAGTTTAAATTTCTGTAGGAAAATAAAGATTTTGTAAAAGAGAGGAAGTTAATTGGGCAAAAAAATGGCTGGAGCGGTCTAGAAATCGGTGGCTACCAGTACAGCCTTCAGCTGGAACTGGCTTGAGTCTTTTGTTCTCATATACATATATCTGGTGTTACCCTGAGAAGTATCACCCTTAACACAAGATACAAATGCAAAACCACTGCTCAGAAAACGTTCTACAGGTGAACACCATCCATTTGATATTCAATCTACTGTAATTCAATAGACTTGGATTGCACAGGACAACAGTCAACAGTATCTTTCTAAGGCAAAAAAAAGTACTTCATCTGAAAAAACAGAATCGTACAAACGTTTTGTTTCTTACTTGTTATATTTCTTAGAGAATAACAAAAGTGAAAATATTTCGCATAATGACAGCTCAACGTGGCTGATAATATACAGTACAGGTACACATCTGTTGCATTAATTTTATAAACTGTGCAAAGCACGACCTACGTGAAGCAAAAACCTGTTAGTCTACACACAAAAAGAGTATTTTTTGGTACAACACTGCTATCTGTGGTTACTATGGAAAGAAGTGGCTTGTAATATGATCCTATGTTTGACAAAGCTAATACAATGACAAATATTTGCCAATAGTACGTTGAAACAGAATTGAAAATCTGGCCCTGAAGCAAGCAGCCGCATTTTAATTCTGATCACAGCGTTTGATATCGGACCCAGCATGACAGATATTCTTCTTTTAAGGTTTTGTCATAAAACATTCATCAGCCTTCATTGTCGGGAAAATATCGTAAAAGTTGCAATTAACAACGTAAAATTGAGTATGTCAGTAGGAAAACACATGTACATCGCTGTGGACTGTCGAACTCGAAGAACTCGGAGTTCTGTTCTGTTAAAGAAATATTAAGACTCGTGTTTAAGTAAACAGACAAAGGTACTGATAAACCTCTTAGGAAGACAAAAACCCTATATTGGCATTATTTTGACTCCACGAGAGCTGTTACCAAGACATAATTAAATTTGTATTTCTCAATTGCAAATAAATACAAGTGAAATCGACGAGTGAGACTCGCGCCAGTATAAACGATCGCTCGAAAACGCCGTTACACTTTACGTACCTAAAATTCTGTGCAGAACTTCTTATTTGTAATTCTGTACTTACCTGATGTTCCCAACTGGTAAGGCATCTTTGCCTTCTAATCTTCTTGCATCTGATAGCTCAGAACCCAACTTGGCGTGATGAGCCCTCAATTCTCTACACATCTCGTGCATTTCTCGAAGTTCTGGTTCACCCCAGTTTGACTCGTGCAGATTTTCTTGCAAAGCATTCACGTCATCCACTAAATTTTCTATCTGAAACAGTAATCCCATCCGTATACTTTCAGCCCGTGCATCGGGCGTCAAAACATCTGAATTGCCAACATTTGGATTAGATTTAGTTGTAATCGTACTACGATCAACGTGATTGTGGTCAGTCCCAATAACACGATCATTACCCAGGTGGTGTCGACCGTTCAAGTTTCCACCATTTCCCCTTTCCTTTTCATTGCCAGCTTGACTCAAAGCTGCTTGCCTATATCTTGGAAAATCAAAAACTCGAGGCTGCTTCTCACGATGAACTGTAACGAACGAGCTTTGTTGTGGCGGTGGCAGATCGCTATACAAATTCAAACGTGCTCCAATTCTCAGCTGATCAATAGTGTTTTCGGCTTGTGCATATTTCGTAAGCAAGTCATCGTAGTCCCCCTGTAGTCTTGAATACAACTCATGGACTTCCCTACGGTTATGTTTCTCATTCTTTAGCTTGTTCTGCAAATCTCGGGCAGATACTTCGCAAGAAGACTCCTCAACATCGGAAAACGCTCTTTGTTGTCTTGACACCGAGAACGGTTGGCTTTCAGGTAGATCCATGTGGCAACTTCACCGCTTTCTCACAACTTCGGCAAGATAATTCTCCAGTAAAAGTCCTTTCTGATTCATCATATACATTCTTAAGACTATTCCCTGTCCATTTTTGTGTAATTCATGGCATTCTCTTTACGGTCCTTTCATTATTTTAGCATTTCTGTCGCATATCATCATTGATCACGTCCACACCACACACCACGAAGACAATGGACATGATGCCTTCAGCCATTCATCAGCACCAAGCCATGGAAACGAGGCACGCGACACCAAAACCGAGACGGAAAAATAGCAAGCTTTGATTGGTTTACAACAAGTCTTTTGTTCTTCCCATCAAACCGGATTTGTCCACCAAGACAAAAATGGACGGCAGTCGATCCGTCATTTTTG
Source organism: Parazoanthus swiftii (assembly GCA_025403585.1). NCBI lineage: Eukaryota > Metazoa > Cnidaria > Anthozoa > Zoantharia > Parazoanthidae > Parazoanthus > Parazoanthus swiftii. The sequence continues at coordinate 4,697 of JAOBYE010174996.1, forward strand.
AAAATAACAAAGTTGGATCAACGCCGATTTTTTGCAACAGAAGAATGCACGACTTTTTGGTCAAAGTGAAATTAACTTACAAAATTGTTTCATTTCTTTGAAGACACAGTTCTTATCAAGCTTTTCAAATGGATTTGTACACCTTTTGAATATGTTTAAAAGTGAAGCAAAACTAAATCTGGTATTCCTGTTTAATACTGTACATAAATGTTTCAGTGGTCTGAATATTTTGTTCAACAGCATATTACTTTGCATTAAATATTGGCAAAAAATGCAAACGTAATCCCACACTCCAACCACAGTGGCGCCGAATTCTCATCGCCGTTACACATGTTATTAATAACCATACTGAGTGTGGTAGCCGCAAAGCCAAGTTAATTTTTCCAAAACAAAGTCACCTACGGCATAAAAGCTTGAGTTTGAAGACGAAAGTTGGATTTTGCTTTCAAATTTCCAACTTCTTTGTTATAAAATAAATGTTAGCTCGCGATTTCTTGTTTTCTTCCAGTTATTTCGTAGTTTTAGCCAATAAAATCATGCTTTCTAACTCAGTTTCTCAATATATAGCTGATAACCAGTTTTTAAAAATCTCAAGATTTAAGAAGGCGACCGAAATCTTTATCATTTGACAACATGCCAACAGCGAAAATAAATGGACCCAGTCGTTTGGATGGTAATTTTAGCCGAGTTAAGTGAGTCATGTACTAATTGTATGCAAAGGCACGTCTCCTATTCCTAACCCTTTGGAGCTGATGTCATTGGGGAGTGGCGTCAAAAAGACTGCCCCCCTCCCTCGTACTAAGTGAATTGGTCCAAGCTTTCAAGGATTATGCGATTGGTAATTTTATGGGAGTACGGGTAGCTGGCTGAGGAGAAAAGATTTTTCCTTCTAAAAACTGTTTGACCAAACCTCTTTTTAAAATTTTTTTTGTTAAACTATGTATGTCATGTATGAAATCCTATCTATATAGACCCTATGCATAAATGGCGGCTATTTTCATATTCTTTTGTTTACATTTAAATTAGCCTGACTAGCCTCGTTCTTAAGTCAAAAAATCAAAAGAATATATTAACCTGAACGAGGCGAGTCAGGCTAATTTAAATACAGACAAAAGAATATTAAAATAGCCGCCATTTATGCATAGGGTCTATAAAACAGATCTTTATTTTTTCGTAACCCAAACATTTTCTTTCAGAGCAAACAACGACGGATTTATATGCTGGATCATGCAGGATTGATCACGTTCGCGAAAAATAATTCAGTGCTTATGTGTAGTGAAAGTACTTGTTATCATGTTAAAGGCAGAACTTTCTCTTTAAACAACGGTCGTCAACCTAGCAAGGGTAACAAGACAGATTTAAACCAACCAAGCTGTAAGGTCTGTAAGTGAGTAGGATTGTTAGGCAAGTACCTAACAAGCAATCTTCGCAAGCCACCATATTACTTCTGTTTTTAATATTGCCATTCAATTTTGTTCCAGAAATATAGAGTACGCGTTTCTATTTAATTAACCGGCATTTACTATGCAGCTTTCCAGGTTGTAAAAGCATGCACAAAGAAAATGATACATTCCGTTCAGTGTTTTACAAACATAATATTATGTTCTTATACTTGGCAACTTGTATGGATTAACACTCGACGATAGTCTAAACGGTAAAGACCCTTGCTACTTTTTCTTCTTCTCTAAAGTTACGTTATGAGATCCCATCGTAAACACAATCATATCTATTAATTGGGTCTTTAAAACACATTTTAACAGATTAAGATAGAAAACGATTAAGACAAACAACATCTATGGCGTCAAATTTATATGCAGCCTCAATGTTTAAAATTACCCAGATTGAGCCTTTGCACGAGAAATATCAAAATGTCTTCCTACTCCTATCCTGTCAGTTATTATTCAACTTAAGCCTGCAGTACATAAATTTAGCCATTCTACTCTTGGGTCCAATCCACTTCGCTCCAGAGTCAATACCGCTGATCCCATTGTTGCATTTGTACACAACTGCCGCAGGCATGGAGCTATCGTCGAACTCGGGAGCGAACCAATCTAACGCAGGACGTCGGGCTGAACACTTCCAACTCGCATCAGTCACCTTCAGTGACAAATAATTAGAGTTTTAAAATACAGCTACAGGGACGAAATCACAAAACTGGGCAACTTTTCAAGAAATTCTTCAGTTAAAAACCCAACAATGACAACAACAACAACAACAATACTTTGTTAGTTCTTCGTACAAACTTATATATCAGTATCAGAAAGCCTATATAAGAAATGTCTAAAAATTTTTAGTGTAATTTTGATTTCTCTTGCTCAGCAGAATAGTAAAAACATAAGTGCTGAACGAGTTGTTCCATTGCTGGTTCAATATCAATTTGAACAATTTTGCCTCCTGCGTGGTCTGTTAATTGTGTTCGTAGTTAATAGAGCGAAAAGGTTGCGAAACTCGGCCCGGTTTTTTGTTATGGGTCTTTGTTCTCTATTTCCTTTGTTCGGTGGCCTTGACGGTGCAAATTATCATATGACACGGCACAGTATGGTAGAGCATGCTGGTATAAATCTGTAGTATGGTATCTTGTAGTATTGATAGTATAGGTGTTGTGCACAGTAATATATGTAGGAATAGTAAGGGACGGGTAGATTAAATGTAATGAAACGCATGTGTCTGATTAAATATCGCCACTGCAGTCCGGAACTGGTTCAATCACTTATTTTACGCAAGTATCGCTCCAACCATCAAAACTGAGGGTTTGTGTGTTCTTCATAATTGCATGGAAATGCACTTGTTTCCTTCTCTTTTACACCTATTCCGTATTTCTTCCACACCACCAACATAAACACGATAGTGCTTGGGCATAAATATAGATTGTGTTCGGCGACTTTTGAGCAACTTTTAGTCGGTTTTCAGCAACTTTTTGTACTGCGAGCAACCTAGAGCAACTTTTGCCTTTCTTGCAATCTTGGCAACATTTGAGTCAACAAATAGTAAAAACTGACCAAACTGGTCAAAACTAAGGATGTCTTACGTTCTTACAGATAAGTTTATAAAATAACACGTGCGCCCTCGAACTGAACAGCACAGTTCAGCCTTCTGAAGAACTCGTTTAACGATCAACATGACAATGCCCTGGAGGACTACGTCGAGATTTCAATCATGATAAGATACAAAAATGCAAAGAGGCTGTAAATTTTGAAGTCATGATAAGATGAAATAAAGGCTGTAAACTTGATCACTGTCCAAAGTGTTTAGTCAGCACTATGATTTCTATAGCAAACATTGTAAAAATACTTTCTATTATTAGTTATGTTGAGCTTAGAGTATATCATGGAGCATTAAATTGTTCACAACAAATTATGTTAAATTACACATGCAACATCATAATTTAAGTAGCAATCTAGAACAAAACGATTCTCAAAAGTCAGCAACTTTTCTAAATTTGGGTGACACGTTTTAAACTTTTGAGCAACGTTAGAGCAACTTTTGGTGTAATGTCAAGCAACTTTTGCTGGATTTACTAGCACAATATATTCATGTCTAATAGTGCTCCACTACTGTTACTTGTAGCAGGCACTCCCGGGTGACACTAGCATTAAGCTAAAGCGCTTCCACCGATGATGTCTGTTTCATGTAACATTTGGACATAATTCATGGTCCGCGGACCTGAAGAGTTTGGAACCCTAGCGTGTAAAGCAGGGTCATATGGAGTTTTGTGCGTCAAGGGGGCAAGGACAAGTTTTGATGCTATAAAAGCTTTTTCTTGCATTTTGAAGCGATATTTTCAAAAAATTTAGTTAAAACCATTTTGCTTATGGGGGTGGGCAGGCACCCCCTGCATTCCCCCCCCTCCCCCTCCTGCTCGGTAAGGTCCTGTATAGTTGTTCCCTTACATGCTTGCCTTACCATTACACAGAGGCATTACATTTTAAAAAGATTAGTGGATTGTTAAACGAATGTCAATCAAAAGACCAAACTTGTTGAACAATGTCCTTGTAACCAACATATGAGCAAGGATTGTGTTAATATAAGACTTTAATTTATCACATTTCATACCTAGTTTAAATTCTTATAGCTCTTGAAAAATCTTGCTGTAGCAAAGTTTTTAGTTTTTACTAGACTCTTGCAAACAATTCAGTTCTTTTCACATTTCTTGCTCTACAAACAATTTTTTTGAAAAGTTCTCAGACCTCCCCTCGCCTCCAAAGAAAAATAGTCCGTCTCTAAGATATAGTATGAAAAGGAATGGTCTGTGCTCAACGTACCTCTATCGAATTATGAATGCACGCAAAACGTGGGCAGAGCAAGAGAAGCGTACAAGTTGTTGACCCAGCCGAGATGATAACTCTATATAGCTTCCCATATGCATCCATAACCAGATAGACGCACAGTAAGCTTGAACCATTTCTTTTATAACATAAATATGAGTGTTTGGTTAATAACGTTTATAATAATGGTTTATAAGTAACACTTCCACTGCATGAGTAGCTCTTCATCTAACTATCTAAAATGTATGACTAGAAACTATTTTCAATTGTAAGAAAAATGATAAAATCCGCTGGGAACATTGTAAAACTGTACATAGAACCGTTGAACTAGTGGTAATAATTGTTGAAATAAATAAGATAACGTGCTTTAGTTTTGGATGTAAAGTTGTGTAAGTTTCTTTTGCGTCCATAGAGCAGAATCCAGAAAAGACAGAGCACACCATTAGAAATTGCAGTTTCCGATTTCGTACTTGGCTGTTGTGAAGTGTTTGCTTGATGAGTCATTTTTCTGCTTCGTTGTTGCGAACTGAGGACCAAACCACAGCACAACCAGAAGCCATACAGCAGTTTGTTTGCATTTGTACGTAGAATTAAAAAGTCCAATTCTGTTTTGAATAAAAAACTAGTTAGGATGTACTTCTTTGATCCTCTTTAAGTACTTTCCCTATTTCTAAAACAAGAGTTGTTCTTCCTGCTGAGTTGCACTACAGAGATGGTTTTTTTTTTTTGCAAAAGAATCCGTGCTTTTACATTGCACGGGCTACAAATTCAAAATTTACCAGCTGTGTGTCATGGTATGATACTATATGGTATGAGCTGATAAAATATGCCTGGAGGTTGTTTGCGACTTACGACGTGGTGTAGTATATGGTGTAGCGCGATATGGCATGGCTTGGGTAGTAGTGTTGGATTAGACAAATGCATGGCGTGGTGTAATTTTTGCAAACCGCATACAAGTCCATGATAAAGCTGGAAGACAGAGCAGAAAACAGCAAAATTGCTGATTTGGGACTTACTGGTATTGCTGTTGGCAAAGATGTCTGAAAGTTTTAAATGCCGTTAATTTTGCTGCCAAAGCCCCAAAACAATCTTCGATCTGATAAAACTTCAACTCAAACAGCATTGAACAGCTTAGAACAGTTGGGAAACACCAATTTTAGTTTTGCTGTTGACCAAATGATCACTTTGCCTAAAATAGAAGTACCTGTTTCTCAAAACTGCGCATTTAAGAACTTTCCTGATTCCTTGACCAGAATTGAGCTTGCATGTTACAAACCAATTTAGAACTTGAAGAACCTACTATAGCACAGATGTTCTTAACACAAAAGGCGAGCAAATCGAGACCACCGTTTCTCCGCATTGCCACGGTGTAAAGACAGAAAAGAAATTTAGCTTTGATATTACATTTGATTACCTTTCCATTGCTGAATGAGGCCAATAGTCCACCTGGCCCGCCGATGTTGTGAATCTCTACAGCAATCGCCTTAACGCCGCTGCCAAATGTGTACCGCTGGGGACGGTTCCATTGACCGTTATTCGGGGGATTGGTCACGAGTTTGCCATTGACAAAAACATTAGCAAAATCGTCGGCGGTGAGGTCAGCGGTCAATCCTGAAAAACCGAATGTGGGGGCTTGGCTAGCTCAGTAGTTGATACAAAATATTCACACGGGGGAAGGGGAGCAATAGAAACTGAATTAACACACTATAACACGGGAGAGGACAGAAGAACAAAGCCATGTCAGCTGAAATAAATTAAAGATTCGTAAGGCAAGAAGTATTACTGAAATTGTTTTTTGACACGGGATAAACGAGAAAACTAAAACGACCAGTGATAGGGAAAACAATATGTTAGAGTTAAGCAGAATGGCACAACATTTCATAAGTTGATTTTAGATTGATGATAACAAGAGAATCATTTAGTAACTATTAACTGCTATTCTGTGTTTTGATCTGGAGAACTGAAAGTTTTTGAACTGCTCTGCATCTCTACAGTTCCTTTACCAATAATGTTCGGTAGTACAAGTAAATATATAGAAAGGAATTTTATCATATTATTTTCTTAGACAGTAGCAAAGCAGCAATGAAGTGAATAGGTGCGACAGAACAAGCTGAATGCAGCATGCTGGACATGCACTCTTTTAATACGGTTCGGACTTTTTGACGTTCAAACTATTTCAACTGAGCTGACCACCAATTCTTTTTGCTATTACTTCCCGATGAGTCAGTGACGTAAAAGTGGGCGATTTGCTTTGGAAAAACACCCCTTTTGAGACACTAGAAATCTGCCGTGCCTTGTCAAGCTGTTTCTCTTTGTTGCGTAAGTCGAGGTTGTTTTCACATGTTTGTTTATGAAATTCAACTGCATTATGAACGTGTCAGTCCAGGATGCGTCAGCACATAGCCAATCAATTTTTTTCTATTTTAAAGTTAACATAAAGTTGTTAATAGCAGTGCAACCATTATCCGTATTTTGGTCAATATCGTTATCACTATCATTATCACTGCCGCTGTCACCATCATCGGTCAACAACATCATTAAACACTAACACTAACACTGTCACCGTCAGTGTCATCATCATCACCACCGTCACCGTTACCAACACTAATACTATCACTATATAACCGTCACTATCACCGACCATCGTTATCACTATACTACCACTGTCACTATCAATATCGCAATCATCACCACTATCACTACCCCAATTCTTTTGCCGTTGCTGTCACAGCTGCCCATGCCAGACATTGCCATTGGTTTTGTCAATGCTGTTCAGGCTGCTGTTGCTATCGTTGTTGCAGTTGCCATTACTGTTGTTACTGTTGCCTCTCACATTGCTGCTGCTGTGGTCATTGCTGTTGCCGCTGCCTATACTGTTTTTACCGATGTTGCTTATGTTTTTGTTACAGTTACCGTTGTTGTTGTTGTTGTTGTTGTTGTTGCTGTTATAGTTGCTGTTGATGTTCTTATTGCTGTTTAGTGGCTTTGCTTTTAACATTACCGTTGCTGTTGAAGTTGTTATCAGTATAGACGTTTTTCATTTATCTATTCATTCATTTATTTACTTATTGATTGATTGATTGATTAATTAATTAATTAATTTGTTCATTCATTCATTTAATTACTTCTTTATTCATTTGTGTTTTTGGTTATTCATTTATTTATCTATCTTTGCATGGTGCTAGGAAGGCCCGGGAAGGGTTGGGGGGGGGGGGGGGGCGTGAATACGGCCCCCCAACGAAATTTCGTTTTAAAAAAGTGTTTTTTATTTAAACGTGGCTGATATATCAATTAGCCCATAATCTACTTGTTTGTGTATCATTTTATTCTTAATTGCTTAATACGTCATCAAGAAGCTGTTTTTGCCTATTTTGATTTATTCTCTGTTTCTCTTCTTGTTTTCATGATAATTGACAGGTAGCCATCCAAAAGTTCAACATTTTTAACAATCCTAATTTTTAGATTTATTTAATGCCATGACATATACGTACATGACGTCATACTATGATTGCTGTTTTTAGTGCAACAAAAATGCTTTATTTTACATTTTGTGTAGCTTATTTTAGCGCTAGTACTAACTTGTGTATTTTAGCTGTTACAGACGTTTTCAGGTTCCAATAAGAAAATACATTTAAAACAACATAAAAAAAAACCCAAAATATTTCCTTATGGAGGCCACCATTTGAAAATCCAATGATGCAATTTACTAATCATGAGTAATTGCATTACTTGCAAAAAACTTCGGACGGTGCGGTTAATATTCGGACTAGATTTTCTTTATTTCTGACAAACATTTTGGACGCTGTCACAACAATTTCAAAAAATTCGGACCTTCCATTGAAGCAGGCAAAATGAAAATTCTTGGCACAAAACATGGTAAAAGCTAAAACACAAGCAGTAGAAGCAACACTTTTATTGTACCTGTGAGGTTTACAAGCTGCATACTGTGTGTTCAAGCCCAAAGAAAGGCCAAATGTTATTTACTCAGAGAGATAAGGATGCAGAAGTACTTCTTGCTGATTAGTATGCAGCAGATTGGATACGGAAGAGCAGATCAAAACTTGTAGATGGTGTCGGTCATGCTAAACGAAAACGATTTTTTAGTTTACTTTTTTTCTGCAACACTAGGGGCAGTGTTAATGCAAAATTTGCGTTGAAAAATACAGACCATCGCCGATAGCAAAGGGTGGACTTGAGCTTTATCGATGTAAGCAAGAGGCTTACGGTATTCTTTCTCGCCCAAAAAAATTAATTGAAAAAAAAAACTATGAACTTAACTATGAAGAAATTTCTGCGCAACAATCGGCAGAAATTGAATTTTAGAAGACGAGACTGGAGAGGATGAAATCACGGACGCAGTAATTTTTAAAGATGATTGACATTCTGCATCACTGTAGTTGATCAATGGTGTTCTGAAGCATGCAACATAGTACTTTTAATAAACCGGTTATCTTTTTAAAAATTTTATGTTATTATAGTTGTCTTTATTGCGCAGTAATCCAAGAAAGTACTAAGTATATTATTTTATAAAACACAGAATTTCAGACGCTTACAACTTCGGACGCTATTTTTGTCCGAAATAAACTCGTCCGAAATTTTTTGCAGATAACGTAAGCTGCTGTTTTTTATTTTTTAGCTTTAAACAAATAGAAGAGAAACTTTTAGAACCAAATATTTGTTTTTGGAAAAAAAATATGCTACAATTTGACCGCATGAAAGCGGTACGATTGCAAAAAATCAAAATTGGTTATTATGGCAACGACGAAAACCCCATATTTGACGGTATAGCCACAAAAATTGGCAGAAATAATTATGTGACACCAAAAACATATCTAGTGGCAAGAATTAGTTGTTCTGATTCAGAAACAGCCTGGGGTAATTTTCTAAAATGCATAAAAACTCCCAAAAGGCATTGCTGTCAGCTCAACTTAAACTAAAAGTAACAAAAATGACCATAAATGGAAACTAAAGCACGCTGTTGCGATTCGTTCCCGGCCTGGAAAGGGTTAAGACGGAGAAAGGGAGGTTCATAACTGTAATGAGAAGAGAGAGTGTTCCATGCTTTTGTTGCTTTGTATTTAACTGAAAAGAACTATGAAACTTGGAAGTTTTGGCAAGTTTCAGGCGGAGAACTTATGGTGTTAGAGTAGTGGTACTTGGTTGTCAAAGTTGTCTGACGTTATCACTGTTGTTATGGTTGTAAATCATCGGCTTTGTCGTTATCCCTGTCGTAAGGTTGTTGTTGTTGTTGATTCTATCTTATTACCTGTAATAACATAGACGTTCTGAGCCCAGGTGCCTCCCATGCCGTTTGAACACGTGTGACCCTTGCCGTATCTGTCATAACGTGCAACCGCGTCCTTACTCGACCAACATTCTCCACCGTACTGAACTCCAAAAGCTGGATATGCTTTGGCCGTGGTCAACTTATAACACTCCTCTACAGATGACACTCTTCCTAACAATTCTGGAAGAGCTCGGTTTCGTCTATCATTGAAACAACCGATGTGCTCATACAATACTGGATAAAGAGCAAAAAGTATGTAGACAACATGCATGATAATTTTTAAAGGTGGGTTTCTCGTATTGTGCAATGCCTTATGGTACTATAAATGTGTTCAAATTGATCATGTGCTGGAGAGCAAACCTCACGGCCATTAGCAGTTTCATGTTGAAATTATATTACCTTTATTTGAAACGACAATTCTTAGATTAAATGTTTTGTTTCTGATTTTGTGTTATCGATTATTTTGCCTCCGTGAAAAACATCTGTTTAGTACTTTCCCATTAAGCATAAATACTCTAGTAAATCGCTTTGGTTCCGCCAAATATTTTTATGGCCTCTCTTCAATCAAAATTTAAAAATAGTTTAGAAGATTTATGCATAGAACTTGGTCACAACGCGCCAACTTGCAGTTTGTACCGTTCTCCATAATTCAGGGCCCGGTTGTACGAAGAGTGGATAACTATATCCAGGGGACATATCCCTACCCAGCGGATAAAACTGACGCGTTCCTGATTTTGATTGGATAACGAGCAAATTTTATCCACTGAATAGGGACTTATCCGCTGGATAAAGTTATCCACTTTTCGTACAACCGGGCCCAGGCGGATACCCGTGTTATAAAAGTATTTCAAAGTTAAGCAAAAAAGGCGGAGATCATTTTATCGGTATTAATTAAGAGACAAGTGTCCATATTATTTCAGTTAACGCCTAAGCAAGCAAGCAAATTGTTTAAAATTGGGATTACGATCGTTCAGTCGATTTGGGGAATATACTGAATTGTTAGTAAGGTCTCGTCGTGTATATGTTATATGAAGAAACTCAAATGCAAGTTAGTAAATCCAGTAAAACAAGAAGAAAGAAAAACGTACCTCCTCCTTTAACTAGTTTGGTTGCAACATCCTTCCGTTTCTGTTTGCATGTTTGAAAAACCCATTTTCTATCACTTGTAAAAAAAACAAGAAAATGAAACGTTAACATTGATGCTATGGCAGCGAGAAACATACCAAGACAAAGCTCATTTTATGTTCTTATTTTTGGCTGTCAACTGACCCCTTAAAAATAATTGTTCCAACCTACGAGACTTGAATCTTTACAAAACAACTTTAAAATTATAATCATATACATGAAAAAATTACTGGATGCCTATTGCATGGTTAAAAGCAGGACAACTATTTTGGTAATTCGATTCTGTGCAAAAATAGTCAACTAGAAACTCAATTTGTCAAATTTGATTGAATGAATACACAATAGACAGTCAGTAAACCATCAAAATACGGCAGCTTTAATAATAAACACGTGGCATATGAATCAAAAGCTTCAAAAGTCCAACCAAAGTGAAAACACAGTAGACGGACCCCGAGTCTGCTTCGAACTCGATAATATTTTGCTCAAGAAGTGCGAAAACTTCTACACGTAAACAAAAAATCTGAAACAGTAATGAATAAAAACCATTGATGCGGGCGTGCGCGCAAAAATTTTTCCGCCACTTGGGCAACACGCGCACGACAAGCCAGCATTGCCCGCTCGCTAAGTTTTATGCGTTTTTTCTGGAAGTTGCTTGATACTACTCTGATACTCTTAATTCAGTTCTTTTTTGTATAAGATTAACAACTAACCATACTTTCTCGTTCATTTTGGAATAAATTTGCACTCGAGTGGATTTCAAAGTTTCGAACCAGTAAATGGACGAGTATTAGCTCCGTACTCCAACCAGACTGTAAACGTTCTATTCACATACATTAAATATTCATACGTACTTGTAATGGGACGAGTAGTAGCTCCGTACACCAACCAGACTCTCAACTTTCTATTCACACACATTCATACATACCTGTAATGGGACGAGTAGTAGCTCCGTACACCAACCAGTCTGTGAACTTTCTATTCACACACATTCATACATACCTGTAATGGGACGAGTAGTAGCTCCGTACACCAACCAGTCTGTGAACTTTCTATTCACACACATTCATACGTACTCCTGTAATGGGACGAGTAGTAGCTCCGTACACCAACCAGTCTGTGAACTTTCTAATCACAAACATTCATACATACCTGTAATGGGACGAATAGTAGCTCCGTACACCAACCAGTCTGTAAACTTTCTATTCACATACATTCGTACATACCTGTAATGGGACGAGTAGTAGCTCCGTACACCAACCAGTCTGTGAACTTTCTATTCACATACATTCGTACATACCTGTAATGGGACGAGTAGTAGCTCCGTACACCAACCAGTCTGTAAACTTTCTATTCACATACATTCGTACATACCTGTAATGGGACGAGTAG
>JAOBYE010175107.1:0-17961 GCA_025403585.1 Parazoanthus swiftii
CAATTGGTGATTGAGAGAGATGAATGGTGGTTGAGAGAGATGATAGGAGGTTGAGAGAGATTGAAGGTGATTGAGAGTGATGAATGGTGGTTGAGAGAGATGATAGGACGTTGAGAGAGATTGAAAGTGATTGAGAGAGATGATAGGACGTTGAGAGAGATTGAAAGTGATTGAGAGAGATGATAGGACGTTGAGAGAGACATCTTGTGACTTAGAGAGGGACAGGTGGTTGAGAGAGAAAATAGGTGGTTGAGAGAGGTGCTAGGTGATTGATAGAGATGATTGGTGATAAAGGTTGCTATCATACTTTTTCTTCCTGTTTCTATGGCCGAAACTCAATCTGTCAAAATTGCAATGCAAAGACTGCTAATGTATATACTTTATGCCAACCTGAGCAACTAGTGGTGCAACCAGTTTGAGTTTAATGACAGTCAAACCGCTGGTTGGAAGAGGGTCACATACGGGTTCCATGACGGTGCCATCACAGCTCACATCCAAGGCGACGTATGAGGGACAGGCTGAAACAGATAAAACCATCTAGCAGTTAATATCATAGGGCGGTGTTGAGGAGATCAGCAAGTCGCACACAAATGATGTGACCGATGCACAGTTTTGAAGTACTAGTGAAGCATAAGTTTCATGGCACCATAGATTCTAGTTTTACGAATTTTGTATCAGTCTCTGATCCATCCAGGAACCACGTAAAGCTTCTTCTTCCTCTTGAGAACATGACTATTTTCCTCGTTACTAAACATGTTCACATGAGATAGCGTTCGGCTTACATCTGCCTGATTTCAATACAACTATTTTTTATACATTTTTGCGGCGGTGTTTGCCGACTGGAGGCGTAGCAACGGGACTCAGGGTCCCTTGCGAAGCTAGTCTCCAACGTAGGGGAAGAGAGGACAGTCCACAACACCGGCATTAGCCTACTCCTATCGACAAGTGTGTGGGTTCTTTTAAGTCCCCCGATAGAACGTTGAGAGACTAGACCAACGGCTTAACGTCCCTGTCCATGGACGGAATGGAATGCTTTGTTTATTTTATGGTTTTTGCTCTCTATCTCTTTTGATTCGTTGGCCTCGACCGTGCGTGAAACACAAAAGCAATTGAAATGCATATGAACAACTACCCACTAGAAACATTTGGACTCATACGTAAAACAAAAACTGTGTGAGCGGCCACAGTTTGTTTAAAATAAAACACAGAAACTTTGCACTTGTCTTCAAAGCTTATCAAGAACTTAAACAAGTTCAGAAAGGACTGTTTATTTTCAAGATACTCTGGCAGACCTGAAAAACAAAATCACTTTTTAAACTCAAGGACAATAAAGAGTTTCTGAGGAAACTTGTTCTTGTGGTGCGAAATATATTGGCGAGACAACAAGACATTTGACAGCAAGGACGGTTGAGCATGAAGACCCTCTGAAAGATTCTGAACCTGCCAGGAACACGAATTTGACAAACAGAGATCACATTTGTGAATGAAAAACTACACTGGGCAGCCAACAATGGAGGAACTGAAAAATCCTCGAGGCTCTTTTAATTGCTGTTCGTAAACCAGTTTTAAACAAACAGACAATGAGCCTTCCAATTTTCTTGTTCCTTATTGGAACACAAAGCGCGTAGAAAACAATTCCAAATGATTGTTTTTAACCAATAATGTTCGGAAGAAATATTTCTAAACATCGTGATACTTTTATCCTCATTTCAACGCAATTTGTAAATATTTTCAGCAATCACTTCGTTTTTGAGTTTTGTTGGGTTTATGGTTTACATTTTATTGGATATTGTTAATCATTTTACAACATAGCAAATATCTTTATTTTATTTTCTGATTTCGTGCAAAGCACGGGGTACACAAAACAAAAGGATACGAGGTTCCCTACAAGGTTTTTATACCCCTTTGCAAATATTACAATAAAACCTTAGACTTTAAAAAACATCTTCTAGTTTACTCACTGTTGAGTACAGCCGTGTGAGGGAGGATGTGAACTTCACTTAGGAGTATGGCGGTTGGCAGGTGTACAGTAAGGTTACACCACATCTCCTCCGGGTAAAAGTGATAAGACCAGGCGGCTGTGCGCGCTCGGCGATGAGGTGCAGACACCTTGATTAGCGGGTCAGGTTGCTGAGCTGATGTCAGAGAGCAAGTCACTGAGCCTGCGCAACAGAAGGTCAGTCATATTAGATAGCAACAAGAACATCTACCTCACCTTTTAAACCGTACGTTTGGCAAAACAACAAAAAAGGAAAAAGGTTTAATTGAACATTTTACTGAAGAACACCTTATCAAAAACATTCTCTCAGAAGATCAATCATATTAGATAGATCAAGAACATCTACCTCACCTTTTAAATCGTACGTTTGGCAAAACAACAAAAAAGGAAAAAGGTTTAACTGAACATTTTACTGAAGAACACTTTATCACAAACATTCTCTCCAGTTGATACTTGTATCCGACATTACGCTTTAGATAATTTTGTAAGTTTTATGGCTTTTTCAAGATTTGAAAGAAAGAACAAAACGTCTGCAGTGACGAAACAAGTAACGAACTCGAGTGTGGATAAAAAATTTGATTTCCTGATGTAGTTGTACGGTAACTTTACTCCAGTGTTCTGCACAAACGTTGTTTTCAGTATACGTCCTACAACCTTGTTGTTTCAGTTTGCCTTTTGATAATTTTTATGAGTCATTCAACGTTTTCAGTACTTATGTTTTTGTAAGAAACTGCGGGTTTCGTAAACAAAAACGTTTACAGCTTTAGCAATTGTTTACTGTTTTCTCTTGCGTTTTACAGTATTGCGAGAAAGTCAATCAATCATCCTTGAACACAGATTTCATAAAACCGTAAAGGTCAACTAGCTCTATCTAAAACTTATCACGATCACAAAAATAACATACCTTGTGAAACACAGAAATTTCTGAATCACGAAAATTGGGTGTTGCAAAAATGAGGTGTAATATTGTACTAAAACGAAAAGTTTCATACCAAATGGTGCAAAGTTCACCAGTTCCCCAACTCTCTCACTCTCCCAGGCCGCTGACACCAGTGATTTGGCAGCAAGGGAGTTGGTGCGAGTGTTAGCACTGTTGACCAGCTGCTTCAAGACTGGCATTAGTGAGCCAGCATTTGTTTGGTCCAGCAGCATATTACGGTTCTCTATGATCTTCCTGCAAAGTATTTCCAAGCCACCTAGGAAAATATTATTGAGAAATGAAGACATTGCCATTCCGAAGCTGTAACACGTCCAGAGCATGTCATTATTAACAACTCACCTGACAAAGTTTGGAGGATTTGAAATTTTCCAAAGTTGTGCGACATACTTTATGTTTACAGTCAGTTGCTCTAAAAAGAGATTTGCACAATTGCCCTATTTCACTATGACGTTACAGGATGTACAAATACATGCAAAATGACACTCTTTTTTTCAGCTCACAAAAGTCCGAAGTAGTTTCATTTCGACCTACTTAACCTCTTACTTATTTCAACACAAGAAGTATTAAGCTACAGTTCAATGGAAAATATCCTTCCCACTTTTCTTGTAAGCCTCGAAACATCATTTATTTACATTTTGTTTTCCCTACTTCACTCCCGCAACGCAACGGTAAGACGTTGTGTGACTGTATTGCAACGCACCCTGCTGCAGATATAATTTATGAAATTATCTTAAATTTCACTGAACACCATTATCACATTAACTTCCAAATTATGTTACTGACACTTCTGTAAAAAACTGCAAAATACAAGAAATGTGTAGCGTCATACTGACACAGAACAATCGAAGATTTTCTGGTTTCGAGTTGAAACGTCACTAGCCAAAATGCTACGGCATAAATTGGTTAGTTTTAAGCCCAGTTATACCTGGTATTTTAGCATACCCCTTATTACCTTGCATTTGAAAAACAAGAAGTCTACTAAATCCTCTGAAGAGTCACTTCGAAAACATTTCTCAGATCAGTAGTAGTTCGATTTTTTACCTAATTTGAGAACTTATGATTCCACGTTTTCATACACGTTTTGTAATTTTATTCTACTCTTAGTTTTGAATACATTATAAACTAGAATGCAGTTTTCTTTTATTAACTGGTGGGGCCCCGAATTTATCAGTGTCACACTGACGTATGTTTAAATCCTTGTTAAATGACGGGTTCTTTTCTTATTCTTCTTGTCATTACTTTTATTACCTGCTACATCAAAAGCCGCGATAGTTTCTGGTCTTCCAAGGACATACAGAACAAACCAAAGCATTGGCTCTGACAGCACACACGAAGCCGATACTTCATCTGAACTGTTGGAGGAGATGAAAGTTAACAATGGCTTAACAAAGGACTCTTTCTGTGAGCTTCTGTTGCAGAGCAGACACAACAACTGAAGAACACTATCTTCCACAGACACTGGCAATCCGTTCACTGGACAGTCTTTCCCGTTCTCTTTACTGTTCACGGCAAGCCCAGCACTAGTCATCAAAACTCCAATGTTGCTCTCTTGGCATCGGCTCAGACAATTCAACAGCTTGAAGACAGTTTCTTCTCTGTGAATAATTCTATCTCCGAGAGAATCACACGACTCCTTACTTTCTTCTTTACCTTCTGTGGTTGAAGATGCTGCTGATTGAGATTCTTTGCCAGGTGACTGAAGAAACACCGTGACCAATTTAAATAGATGAAGCAGCAGGTTACTTATCTTGCTTTCTATCGTTTCATTCAGAGAACTAGCTCCAGGGATCAACGGAACAACAACTTGGGATTTGCCAAAATGCATAGATACACCTTGGGTCTCCACATTACTTGCGTTAAAATAATGCAGAGCTACAGATGCAAACTCATCCACAAGATCTGACACAACCTTCATGTCGATATGATCTAACGACATTGGAAGCTGCTGCAGAAGAGTCTGAATGAACTGCACTTTAGAATCCAAGAAGCCAACATGCAATCTGCAACAAATGTGGAATGTTAATGTCTTTGGAAGAATGAGCTAAATCTTATAAATGATGTTAATGGTTGACAATCGCCACTCATTGATTTTTGTTGTTCTCTTTTTCAGTTTTTCATCCTACAAGGGCTCTTTTAGATTAGGAATAATATAAATTAATATACTTGTTTAAACTTTGTTAAAAAAAAATTAAAATAAGGGTGTACAACCCTTAAAAAATCCTTAAGCTGAGGCTATAAGTCATTTCCACATTTTTACAATAGAAACCGCAAGACGTTTTTGCACATCAGCGTACAATTGCTTGCAACAAGAGGAAAATGCGAGTTGCAAATCCTTACTCGTTTCCTTGTAACACGTGAAATAAAATAAAAAGAAATGAAAAATATGAGTAACGAGAAGCGTTTATGAACCTTGATAAAATAAAAAAAAATCGTATAACCGGATCACTCACCCAGAAGCAAAGAAAAAATTAAATTCACACACAAAAATAGTATTGTTTTCTCCACTACAAATAACATGAAACACATCCAAACAGATGCCAGAAGCACGCGTATATGATAATAATAGAATGAAAGGAAACGTTTTCAAAGCTAAAAAACCACCTCAAAACTTCAAACAGTTAATTTACTGGTGCTGCAACCAATTCAAGGACCTCATTATTTTCAAGGACATTCAAGGCCTGAACTCTACTCTTCCTTGGGATTGTAGGAGCCCTGGTTCTACAAACAGATAAATTCTAGTGAACCAAGCCTTTCAGGATTAATAACATGGTCTCCCTTAAAACGTTATTATGGTACAATTTGCTACCACGTTGCAAATCCGGGTCAATAAATGTACCAAAGTGCTCTCGAACATAATTCATTCTTTTCCTATCTCGCCATCTCCCTTGAAACACAAACACCTCAAAAAAAGAATGCAGGCCAACCCGTGGTGTTACAAAGAACTGAACTTACCTGTCGGATACAGATTTTACAACCAGTTTCATTGCTAAATTGTGCCACAGATGTAACAGATGCTCATTCCCAGCTAAGTTGAGGTTAGCTACAAGGCGAGAAAGGAACATGTGCAGTGCTCTTGTGAGTGAGGGCCCAGCCGCATAAACATCTCCTGGCACTGGTGAGGTTAGGTTTCTCCCCGCCAAAACGTTAGACAGGAAACAGCTGAAATTGGGGCTTGCAAGCAAGAATTTCATACCCTCTTCTGTGCCGCTACTAGAGGAAGTCTTCCAGTTGTCAACAAGAAGACTGAGGACCGTCAGAGCAAGGGTCCATGTTCGCGTGTGTCGAACTGGTTGGGTGGCCAAGTAAACCAACAAGTGGTCGGTAGATTCCTTGTCAATGCTGATAACAGGCTCGACTTTTGAACCATTACCTGCTTCCGCAAGTACTGAGGCATTCAGTCTCAGCCAAAGTTGCAGTACAGAGTCTGTGTCAACACTACTCCTGCCAAGCTTTCTGAACAGCTTCTGAAAACTCGTTGAGAGAAAACACTGAAGAGATAGACTACCACTCCTTGCTTGAGTTGAATTCTCAAACCTTGGCTGGCTAGAAACTCTGGGACCAGCAACACTTTTTAAAGCAAGTTCTTTGGCAATGGCATTGGCCTGCACAAATTCAAGCATTTCTAGATCACATTCAGCTCCCATTTCCACGCCTATTTCTAACCGTGTGTCGACTGCAGATGAATGCTTAACAGGCGGGGGTGCTACCATTACGGTGATCTCTGGGACTGACTTCTGCAGTGAGGCAAGCGGATGGATCTCCACTGGTAAAGGGTCCCCAACACCTGAGAACTCTGTTAACCAGTCGGGCATATATTGCCCTGTGGATATTGGGGGTGTAATTTCTTCATACCAGTCATCTTGCTCCTCTACATTAGAAACAGGCATCTCTGACGCCAAACTTCCATTTGAAGTGCTTGGAATGTTCATAGCAAAGGAATCACACTCGTCTATGGTCCGAGAGGCAGCGCCAGTCACCTGCCCATTCCTCTCTCCTGGAATGTTAACAAATGAAGATATAGTTCAAAACAGATACTATGAACTCATTTACAAGCAAAAAAAAAATGGTTTTCAAGAACGGGGTTGTAGGCGGTGAAATTCACTAGCTATCATGACAAAGATCAGAGACCTCCATTTGGGTGAACTATAGGAAGAGCCTGGTACTCCTTACAGCTGGTTGTAGAAGGTCCTCCGATGGAGTGTTTTTGGATGTGGGTGATAATAAATCTCCTTGTTTTCATTTCTTAATTGACGCAAAAAAACCCCCTAGTGAGTCCCTTGGGAGACTTAAAGATTTAAATTAATGCATCCTTTCTGGTTCTAGAACGCCAGGGATTCATAGTATACTCATTAAAGAAAACACTGGAGATCATTGCGTACTTTGAAAAAGTCTTTTCAAATCAGAATCATTCTTCGAAGAAATACGCAGCCCTCATAGTATCCTTCTGTCTTTATAGTCACATCGACAACCGTTACTAGCTTTGAACATGCATACTTCAGTTGATTTATAAGTTTCTTGTAAACTAAACTAAACTAAACTAAACTAAACTAAACTAAACTAAACTAAACTAAACTAAACTAAACTAAACTAAACTAATCTAAGCTACTGTTACATTTCGCCAAGTTGAAATGTCTAAAATTACGGTAAAATCCGGAAAAAATTACTATAAAAACCCAAACGTTTTCGAACGTTAAATCAACTGCAATTAAACTTAAAGTTAACTTACATAATCATGGATTCTAGAAAAGAAAACGTTATTTTGTTCTCACCAATAGAAAAGGTAACATTTTTAAATGTTTGAAAACATTACGTGGCAACGGAGACCTCAGAAAGTGAATGCCCTACCTTGTAGTACATCCTGTAATAACGATACGAGGGCGTGTGGTGCCCAGGCTCCACCCCAGGTGCAGCTACCCTTTGGCTGGGTTGTACAGAGTGTTAGGATGAGGTCCAGCTGTTCACCGCTCACCAGATCTGACAGACGAACATGAGGCCGGCTTACCCATGATAACTGGCCCACAACCTGCGCAACAACAATGGATAGACAATTCAAAATGGATTTACTTTATGCATTTTGTTTTATCAAATCCTTAATAATAGACTATAACATCATTTAAACTATACAAATAATAACAATATTATTATTATTTTGCAATTCTCTCCAGCTCTTCTGGGTCTTGTTTGCAATTGTCATGTCTCCGCTACTTCCCGCAGCTTAGAGACACAGCATTATTATTATTATTATTATTATTATTATTATTATTATTATTATTATTATTATTATTACTACTACTAACCCTTTCGGCCCCAGCCAGTTTACCTGTATGTAAATTCCCCTTAAATTATCCACACAAAATAAGTTGTTTGGTAATGAGAATAAAGCAATTGATCATACACAGCAATTTATCTAAGATGAAAAACAAAATTCTTCCAACTTCTTTACAAGAAAACTTCAGAAACAGTTGAGGAGAATTCAGCAATACACCATATGGCGTGTGTCGGGCTGAAAGGGTTAAGAAAGATAACAACAAATAAAGCAACACAACCACCAATAACAACAAAAATTAATATTTGGCACATAAAATAAAATTTACAGTAGTTAAACAGGTACATGAAAATAAAAAGTGCAGGCCACCTGCAAACATTACTACTAAGAGCTGCTTACCTTACAAGCAATGAGAAACAGATCGACACCACAGGTTGAATCCATTTTGAGAAGCAGTCTGATGAGTTTCTGCATTACCGGCAAAGTTTGCGAAGAGGAGACAGTCACCTGGACTATTGGTGCAGTTTGCGGCACGGACTTACTTCCTGCAACACTGCTGCTCTCCTGGCCATTCTGATTTGCCTTGCTGCTGCTGGCACTGTAAGGACCCCCGAATTGCTGCTGGCGAAGTTTCACAAGATCCTTGATGTGCTACAAAATATACTAAGTAAATTTCCTAAATAACAACAACAACAACAACAACAACAACAGTAATAATAATAATAATAATAATAGTAATAACAATAATAATAATAATAATGTTATTATTATTTATATGGCTGAAATTCAACAGCCTTTGTCAAATAAGTCTTACAGCGTTAAAAAATTTACATCAATGATTCGGATTAATACAAACTTCAAGTATAAAAACTCTATACATATCAGTGAGTAGTCAGCGAAGCAGGCGGTCTTGTTTGTAGATGGAAATCGCACGAATTCGCTATTTCCCGACGCCTTATTGGACGCCAGTGAAGGAGAGATTGAGGAGACAACAAAACGAAGAGGAGGGGGGAGGGTCGGGGCACAGCAAATATGATGTTGTAATGAGCGAATTCATGCAATTCCAAACTTCGCAAGCTATTCAGTGAGTGTGAGTACATTTGGCTGGCTCTGTCGGTAAAAATAACGGGCTAATATAAAGGAGGTCCTGGGTTCGTTTCCTAGTCAGGCCACAGCACAGTATTTTCACGCAGTGCTCTCGCCAAATATGCGCGCATATTCAAACGAAAGACTCGCACGGCGAGATGCGTCACTCGCACAAGTGAGAAACTTTCACGCAAATGGTTCTGTATTGCTTTGGCCTTGCAATTGATCACCCGGATCGGGAAAAAGTGCAAAAATGATGCATCTTATAACCATGTGGATACACAATCCCTCTAATCTTATTGCATAGTTCATGGACAGGAAAATCACGACGCTGGACCTGTCAGCCAAAGGCATTTCCGTTCTTAATTGTTACAAGTTACAGATTAGAATCAAAAGTGTGTGCGAGGCTAGCGCAGTTGGTAAGATTGCTGACTGGCAACCAGACCGGCGACCTTCTTTCGCTACACCATCTGTGGATAGGGACATTAAGCCTTTGGACTAGTCTCTCGACGTTCTATAGGGCCACTTAAAAGATCCCACCCACTCCTCAAAAAAAGTAGGGTAATTCCGGTGTTGTGGTCTGTTAACTGAGGGCGTATCTCAATGTCTCAGACAGAAAATCATTGTGAGCCGCTGATAGGGTCTGGCTAAGACCCTCAATCACTGAACCATATACTTGATGTGAATAAGTTGCTGAAAAACCCCGCGGGGAGCACCTGAAATATATGTTTGTAAGGTGCTAACACAGTTTACTCTAACCTTCAGGGCCTTTTCTTTCATAGTATGCTTTAAGAACGCCTGCTGGTACTGATGCACCTCAACTGGTTGTCCCGTGCTTCCTTGACCCATTAACAGCTTCTTCTGCTTTTGCTGTTGTTGCTGCAACTCGAACAATTGCTTCTGATGATGCATGATTTGCTTCCTGAGCTTGCGTCGATGCAGCCGGTAGTTGGCCGCTGGGGTGGGTTGAGAAACCAACTGAGATCCAACAGGTGGCATAATGAAGTCCCACCTTCCAACCGCAGAGCTGCTTGACACCACGCTTGACTGTTTCGGAGGTGCTCTACTGCTGCCACTGCCACCGTTTCCTGAAGCTTCTCCTTCGTTATCCACAGTTTCTAGATGTAGAACAAAGAGAATTTACAAATTAAAACAATATTTTACGAACGAGTGTTGCTAGTGGGTAAACAGTTTATGGGGAGTCAGGATGGCCGAGTGGTTAGCACTCGTGCCGCCCACCTCTGTGGACCCGGGATCGAGTCCTGTGGGCTTCGCACGTGGGCTGAGATTTGTCGATCTCCCTCTGACTCCAAGGGTTTTTCTCCGGGTTCTCCAGTTTTCCTCCCTCTACAAAATCGACTTCACGCCAAGATCTGTGCCGTCGAGCGATTAAACATAAGCCACTGGCTTGGGAGGATGGGCGACCACTCCCAGCACAACGACGTTAAATAAAGTTTAGTAGTTTAGTAGAAGTTTCTAATAAACGACCCCCTCTCAGATAAACGTTCTTCCGAATAAAGACCCTCTATAAGAAAAACCTGCTCCAAATTAGTGCTCATTATAATTAAACTCGCTCCGATGAACGTCTTCTTCTAATAAGCGCTACCTCAGACAACTTTTCCCCTTACAAACACGCTTTCTCCAACAAACTTACTTCCTATATTAACAAACATATAACAAACTCCTCTTTCTCTAACAAAATCCCTTATTACGTTATTTGTCTTGCTTGGCGCTTGAGTGTTTACATGGTAGAGTAGTAAAGAGTCTTCAGAGAGTATCAAGGGTTTGGTTTTGGTTAGCTTCATCAAGGTTTTAGATAGCATCATCAATGGTTTTAGATAGCATCATTAATGGTTTTAGATAGCACCATCAATGGTTTAAGATAGCACCATCAATGGTTTTAGATAGCGTCATCAATGGTTTTAGTCAGCATCATCAATGGCTTTAAATAGCATCATCAATGGTTTTAGATACATGTAGCATCATCAATGGTTTTAGATAGCATCATCAATGGTGTTAGAAAGCAACATCAATGGTTTTAGTCAGCATCATCAATGGTTTTAGATAGCATCATCAATGGTTTTAGAAAGCAACATCAATGGTTTTAGATAGCATCATCAATGGTTTTAGATAGCGTCATCAATGGTTTTAGATAGCATCATCAACGGTTTTAGATAGCGTCATCAATGGTTTTAGATAGCATCATCAATGGTTTTAGATAGCATCATCAATGGTTTTAGTCAGCATCATCAATGGTTTTAGATAGCATCATCAATGGTTTTAGAAAGCAACATCAATGGTTTTAGATAGCATCATCAATGGTTTTAGATAGCATCACCAAGTGTTTTAATTACCGCAAGTCAACTAAACTTACCATTACCAATATCTGTCACCACCGTCTTCCCACTGATGATACAACTGTCAAGTATGTAAGTCAGCATCAACAACAACCAGCCAATTAAACCAAGATCAACAGCTTCATTTGCCAACTGGTTCTCTGGATCATCCGCATTTGCCAACAACTTGCCGACATGTTGTAGAAGACTCTCAAGAACACAGTCCACATTTGGGGACATCTTCCCCAAACCAGCAATCACCATGAAGACTCTGTAAATGAAATGAAATGAAATATAATATAAAAGGTCAAAAGATTGAAAAAAACGATACAAGTTCTGCCTACGCAGAAAAACCGAAATTGTCAAGACAAAATGCTTTTTCGAAACTCTGTTTTGGTGACGCCTAAATGAAAATCATATGCTCTAAGGATCAGTATACAAAAGGTTTGCTCTTTTAGAAAACGTTTCCACCTACCTACCTACGTTGTCTCCCCAGTGTAACCAGAACAATATATACTTTATTTATCCAAATTTACTGTTCGCAGGTGAGATTCATGCTACTTCCAATGCAACCTTAGAAATTGGAAACAGCTGCGAAACAGCAGCTGATAACAAAACGATTTTTAAAAATGTAACTAACTTTTCAATTCGCATTGCAAACAAACCATGAGAACGGTAAAATTTGATTGACTGGTTTTGCAGTTACTTTGTTTTTAGCCAACTGACTGTTGCACTCAAACTCAAACCTGAACATTGAAGATATACGAGCTTCCACGTTTATGTGCTAGACATGATTTTGAGTCTCAAAACACAATGTAGTGCAAATACTGGACATTTTTTGAAACACAGGTTGCAAGCTCATTCGCTGCTTCACAGGCCATATCAACTGATTCTTCTGAGTAAGAAACGCATGACTGCATTCACGTACTTAAAAAAAATTGTACTTAAATACTTTGTTACTATCTTAAGAGCTTTTCGAGAAATTTTACTTGCCTTTCTTCGGGGAAGACCATATCTTGCGAGGCGCTGAAAAACTCTTGCAGTATCCCCACCAGGAAGTTGCCCCACCACGGTTTTGAGCTGCAGGCATGGAGAAGGAAAGCACCTGTCCTAACTCGAAGCTCAGGGGTTCCATTCACACAGAGGTTCCTAAACAGTGTCTCGCAAACTGCTTGTGTAATGAACGTGCTCCATATCTGTGGTTCAGGACTGCTCAGAACTTTAGGTAGTACACCATCCTGTGACTGTGTGATCATAAGAGCCAGAAGGGTCTCTAACAAGCACTGCGAGATTACACGCAAAGAATCATGCGAGGCGCCCACCAAGCCGTTGCTTGCTTTACTTTGGCTTGCATCAGGTGAAAAAGGTAAATGGAGATAGGTCATAATCCGCTGAATGGCCCGCTGAGCAAAATTATGCTGAAGTTGTAGTTTGATGCACTGTTGGTAAACCTTGTGAACTTTCTTCTCCTCATCTTGGGAACTGCCTCTTTCTGCACCAAAGAAGCTACTAGAAATGCTACTGCTCGAGGAGTGTAATACTACCTCCAGCTGTGAGCAAGCGATACTGTAGTGACACTGCACTTCCTTCTCAAGTCTCTGTAGCACTGCCAGGTGTTCCTTCAGGTGAATCGTGGCCATCAGGGGAGTATACTCTATCTCGGGGCCTGGCCCGACAGTTGCACTGCCCTCTTCATTGTGTCTGTAGACAGAATAACCATAGAACTCGCCAATATTCATGCGCACCTTGGCATTGCTTCTAGGCCTTCCAATCACAGTCAACTGCAAACAAAACGAGATATTAAACAGTAAAGTTCTGCCGCACTTTTTAGCAACTAGCCTACTTGCAGTAACGTCTTAACTCGCGTTAAAAGTTTAATTTTTTTATGATCTAGTAGTACCTTTTATACTTTTTACACCAAATACATCATGGAGCACCATGAAGCGAAAGTGTGTGTGTGTGGGGAGGGCGAGGGGAGGGGGGTGCCGGAGGCTTCAACTCAAAACTATACAATACTATATAGAGTTAGCGAGAAAAAATGTCTTCAGCCCCCCTCCTCCCCAAAAAAATATTGAGTGAACAAATATTCAAATACAACTTTCACAGTCGAAGTTCTTAACAGCTGAAACTCTTCTCAGAGACCTATACATAAAAAAAAATTGTTTTGACCAGCAAAGTCTTTTGTGTTTCTGTTTGGTTACATTCAGCAAAAACAATGATCTTGTTTCTGCCTTAGTAAATGACAACAGCAGATTGCCTTATGCACCCTTCCCCCCAAATTCTGAAATTTATTTTGACTTTGCGGCACGTTGACTAAGACAGTGTTGAAGTGACCAGCAACACTCAGCCCTAAGGTATTTACCTAAAAGTCAACCCGAAGCTTGGTATGTTCGCCACTCCTGAAACTACAAAAGGACTGGGTCCCTCTACCCAAGCGGTCCTAGAAAACAGTACTCTGACGAACGATTTAGACATTTCATAATTAGCAATCTTCCGAACACTAGTGTTCTTGCTCAAAACATGTGAATTTATCTCGTCTAAAAAAGAGTGCAATAAGAAAAGTCCATTGTCCGAATCTCATCACGGTTTGTACCCCCTAATGATTGTGTATTGTTTGTTCTTGTCAAATTTACATTTGTAGCATTGCTTCCTGGGACCGTTTGCGAAGACGGTTCCAGTCCTACTTTCATTTATTGAGTAATGAATTGAACTTTGTCTTGTTCTAGCTAAACCTCTACTCTCCTTACTTTTACATATTGGCAAAATGGCGGAGGGAGCAAATCCTTCAGAACACAATTCACTACACCAATATCTGGGACGACCGCTATTCTCTGAGCATCCAGTTCCTCGCCCTGGATCCAGACATCCACTGACAGGGATGACAGTTCAGCACAGCTTGGAATCATGACGTCAGTAAGTTGGACAACACATCCGAAGTCAAGCACTACATGGTGCCGCGCACCCGAGTGAAGTCTCTCCATCACTAGCACTTGTGCCTGGGGAAGCTGAAAGATACCAGTAATAGTCTTGTAGTTTGTTAACGTTCTTTAGTTCTTAATGGTCCCTTGGCTCCGATTAACACGTTACCTTGAAATTATGCATTAAAGACACTGTTAATGAAATTAGAAATAGTTTGCTCTGTCAGTCCCGTTTTACAAACGAGTCAAGATTTAAAATTCTTCGATATTTTAGATTATGGTGATGGCCATCCTCAAAACTGTATTTATTTACGTCACAGCCCTAATAAATGATTGGCTCGCTTGTTAGGCAAAAAGACAGTAACTTCAATAAGTAAAAGTATGAGGTTTTTAAAATTTAGCAAAGGCATTGCACTCTTTATCCAGTAGGACGAAAAAGCAAAAGAACTAAAAATCCTTTTCCTTGGAAAGCGACGTGACTTTGAGAGATATAGATTGTTACTGTTACTGTTTGCTATTCTCCGTTCTTCAAAATGAGAACATCGATCTAGTCTTCTAAAATGACTTATCTGGGGAGTTAAAAGAAAAGAGTGGGGTAATCCTGGTCTTGTGGTGAGATTCACATAGAATATTACTACGCGAGAAAACTGTTACCCTCACAGAACAAAACGTCTTTACCTTTCTTACTTAATCTTACCTTCAGAAGCTGTCTCTGGGCGGCCTGCATGTTATACGGATGTGGCAACAACTTGGTCCCATCCAACTTCTTCTTGGCGCCAGATGCAGACATTCTTTTTTTGTGCTCGGCGAGGTTAATGGAGGTAGTCGCCAAAGGTTTTGCCAGACCGGGTGACTCACCAAATGCTTCGTTTCCAAGTAGAGTCTTGGGAAACATCCCAGCAAGCTCCTCGAGCTCCTGTTTGTGCTTCTCAAGCTGTTGCTTGTGCACCTGCAGTTTCACTAACTGCTGTTGGTGTTGCTGTAAACAGCAAATAGAAAGAAAAGGTGGAACTTGTAAAGTATACATAGCCGACCCGGACCTTCACCCATATGACGTGCATCTACAACCCCATAACATACCGTAAATGATCTATGTAACGCCCACTCTCTATTAGACGCCTCGTATCTAATAGACGCACAGGCCAAAGTAGGATTTTCAGTTAGACGCCCCTCTCTATTAAACGCCCCGTATCTAATAAACGCCCTTAGACATTTGATTTTGTGTAACATGTTTTGTTCGTTTATTTGTGGAACATTACACGAGGATCGCTATGAAAACTTTGACTTCACTTTTTGCCGACTGTTGCAACAGTTACTTGACACCCAGTAGCTTTGTTGTGTAAAACATCGATATTAAGAAGTGTAAAACATCGGTTGTAAAATAGCTATTGACGCCTCTTATCTATTAAACACCCCCGAAAAACCCTTAAAATCAAACTAACGCCCAGGGCGTTAAATAGGCCATTTACGTAGTCAAGTTTATTTACCCCCACAACACACACAAAATCGCGTAGTTTAACACACCTAACACTCCATACACTATTCAAACAACGACCCTTACTAGTACACACACATGCCGTTTAAAGCACGAAGCAAAATAACAAAACGAAAATAGTTTAGACGCTCTGTACATACCTCTAGACACATCCAAAACAAAACCAGTTTGGTTTCGGGCTACTATTAGTGAAGCAATTCAGAGATCTGCCGGCATAACTTTTCGTGTTTGAAACAGCGATGCCCTCATCATTAGACGATGCCGTTCAAACTATTTTCGATCATCGTGTGATAAAATTTTCCAAAGTCCAATACGAAATTTTTTTTCACGCAATTCATGTTACGCAGTATTTTTTCAGTCATGCAGCAGTTTTCTAGGCCAAGCGTCTTTCTGTTTTTTTCTAGTCAAGTCAAACTTAAATGCACCGGGAATAACACTGCAATACTGAGTACCTTAAGTAGTTGCAGTTCTTGCTCTACAGCGGCCAATGACGCCGACACCACGGGTACAACTGGGGCTGTGCTATAGAAGGGCTTGCTGACGCTGTTGCCAGGTGCAACTGGACCAAATGCCATAGACGTAGTCTTTGCTAAACCACTGCCATGCCCGTCGCTTTTCTCCACCCTGGCGCCATCACTGGTGGAGCAACAAATGAAGTGAAGTGGCTCCACCTCCAGGAGACCTTGGAGCGCTGTAGCATTCTTGGTCGTCCCAGTTGCATCCAAGGTGTCTGTCTGATCTCCTCCGTAGCTGGGCCTCTCAAACGTTGGTGAAGTAGATACTCCAACTCCATTTGAAGTCGGTGACAACGCTTTAGGAGGCACATCAAACAGGATGGGGTCGAGCGGAGTGCCATACAATCCGTACCTGTAAAGTTGGAGCAGAACCATTCATTATATCTTTCAAACACATCGATGAACAGTTCTTTCAAATTTGTCTCGTGTGTTGATGAATACCCAGACCGAAAGGAATTTTGGATTGTCAAACTAGAAGGAATAATACACAAGAATGCAAGTCAGTAGTAATTAGCATTAATTACTACAGCGTAAGCCTCGACTTGGTGTTGAGTCAACATAAATGGAGAATGATTAGAAGTCCTAGCAGAGTTGTAAATAGCTCATATCTACATTGGTTTTTATAAATATTTAACATCAAGTTGAAGCTAACGCTGTGAAAACGAGTCTGTAGTCGTTGTAATCTGCGGCAATGACGAATATGAAATTGGACTGTTCCACCTAAAAACATATGTATTTCCAAGCACACGTAAGGATATAAAGACAATCTAATTGTATTCCACAAATGGTTTCAAAACTACTTTTCTTAAGGCGAGGAAGGCAGCAGTACATTCCCGTGGAGTCAACAAAAACTTTTATTAAAGTCAGTGGCAAGTCTTTATAGATATTTTGTGACACAATACTGTACCTTGATCTTAGCAACTGATGAGAGCACAGTGTAGTCTTGTTTAAACTGTCTGATATCTCAGTCAGCAAGTTCACACAGGCGTTACTCGTGGCTGTCGGGTCTGACAGAGCAGCTACACCAGTCAGCAATTTGAACAAACAGTAAACAGCCCCGGCAGATACAGCAACAGGAGTGTTTGGCAGAACTTTGAGAATTGCTTCCAGCAACTGCGTTCTGAAAGACATCTCTGTGACAAGACCATCTCCACATTGGTCAGGTACTCTAGTTTGTCTAAGATAAAATGTGATTAAAGTACATTAGCAGAAATACTTGGGAAGATAATATATGGCAAAGCAGAGTACTGAAAAAAAACCTCTCATGAGTAAACGAAGAAAAAAGTGTGAGGTCTTTTAAAAAATGAGAAACTAATCATAGTATATCAATTCGATAGATAGATAGATAGATAGATAGATAGATAGATAGATAGATAGATAGATAGATAGATAGATAGATAGATAGA
>JAOBYE010175218.1:2500-17961 GCA_025403585.1 Parazoanthus swiftii
AATAACATTAAGATAATATTAACATTAATAATAACATTAATAATAAAGAGTTGAAAATCTACAGCAATCGTAAGGAAGTCTTAGGCGTAGCTGAAAGAACTAAACGCGGCTGTTGGTTCAGGAGCGTCTTAATTCAAACACGGGAAATCCTCCCGTATTTCGTCAAACCAGCTCTGGATCGCAGTTAGATTTTACCTCCTTTAGTTGAATACTATCCACCTCGGCCGCAGTTTTAAAACCGCCATTCTGCTTGTGGGTAGACGTTGGAGAGCCTTGCAAGTTTTTGCCATTAATTTTGCCATTTCGAGCATACAAAGGTGGCGAGTCGGTCACATTTCTGTTTAAAAGAACGCTCGTAGCTTTGTTTCTGAGGAGTGCCTTCGGTGACTCACTGAAAGTGTTACGGGGCGAATCACGGATTTTTCGATTTAGCCTCGGGCTCTCGCTTGAAATTGTCGACAGAGTTCTTGCGCGGTCCTTAGCAACACTGCACCTGAACGTGTGGTCGGTTATTTGCGCTTTCATGTAGGTTGAAGTATTTCTGTCAGGATAACGGAGAATGATGTACACTTTAGGTACGAACATACAAATGAGCATTCCGCTGGCTGTTATGATCGCAGCTGCACACGAGATTAGTTCTCTATACATGCCCTCTATTGTTAGATATACGGGATAATATGTGAGCCAGGATATCATTGCCACGTACATTGCAAAGGCGATATACTTGGCTTCGTTGAAGTTGTGAGGAAGCTTTCGCGCCTTAAAAGCGAAGAAGCAACACGCGAAGGACAAAATGCAGAGAATTGCGATTAACAGAAAATAGCACGATTTCCCCGCATCGTTCGTGTTCGCTCTGCATTCTTTGATATACTCAGTCTTGAAGCTTTTGTTCAAATGTGGGGCTGGACTATCAACTAAAAACCATATCAGAACTATGAGTAGTACCACAATCTCTACACTTGCAACAATCCAAACATGTCTGTATTTCTTAAGAATGCTTTTTCGTCTATCAGAATTAGGCACTCTTGTTTGAAACAGGTTGACGATGCGGTATGTTTTAGCGCCCAACACGGCAACTATCGTTGACGACAAAACAAAAAAACTTGATTTGTACAGACCACATGACACAGGTGTGGGCTCGCACAGAAAGATCACCGATGAGCCATAGACCAGGCTGATGCAGACAAGCAAGATATAGCTCAGCTCTCTGTTGGCTGCTTTAACAATTGGCGTCGAGTTATACTTGATAAAGACGCCTGCAACAAATAGGGTAGCGATAATACCCATTGCAGTTAGTATCATGATAATTATTCCGGCATCGTCATATAATTTAAGGTAAACGATGCGAATTTTAATGCATTCTGTGCGCTCTTTATTCCTTATATGGTCTTTACCGCAAGGAGTACAGTTTCTGGCCCCATCAAATTTCGAGATAGTGTTTGCTGGGCACTCAGCGCAATCCCAACAGCATTCACTGGGTTTGGTTTGGTAAAAACCCGGCCTGCAGGGTTTACTACACACTGAGATGGGAACCTGCGATCCGCCATGTGTCACAGGCGAGGCGTTCCAATATATGTCGCTATCATTTATTTCAAGAGCTGTCTGTCTCCGTTCGTTCCAGCTACCAACTGTTCTGAACAGCCATCGTTTACCATCGATAAGCTTAAGGTTCATAATTGTGTAATCGGCCGGAAAGTCGCCATGTTCGTCGAAACTAATCTGTGAGACGGGCCCGGTGGTGTTTATATGGGGCATGTAGTGTAACACGTCCTCGGGGGCAGTGTAGGGAGAGGTGATGGGACATTTCCCCCCTGGGAGATCGCCGTTAGTTTTCTTGCACCTGTGAGTCCAGTCTATAGCCTGGGCTATAGCGTACACCGCGTTTATCACCGCCACATCCTTCACATCGTAAAACTTAGGGAAGATTTTCTCTGAGATTTGAAGAAATTTAGGGCACTGCTTGGTAAAATTGCTGCTTTGGGAAGAAACGCTTTTAAATTTGCAGTTATGTTCTTTCTCCCAGATCTCAGACTTCCAGAGTGATTTCCACCACTGGTTTGGCACATAGGAAGAGTTTAGTCCAAGCATGTACTTCTTGAAACTTTTCACAACAGTATTTGGGAATGAAACACCAAGAAGCCCTTTCATAACAGCTGTGACATTTTCAGGCAGGTCCTCGATGGTGTTGTCGTTAACCCAGGCTTCGCTTGCAATCCATGTTCTGTCTGACAAACCCTGCTTCGCTGCCTCCCTTAAAACTTTCTTTGCATTGTCTTTGTTACAGTAAAGAACAATTACTCGCGCTTTACGTTCATTCTTCTTTAATTCAGATATTATTCTCTCGATTTCCTTATTGCCGCTACCCGGCTCCTTTGGAAAATATCTTTCAGTTTCTATACAAATTTTCTGAAGCTGTGCTTGCTTTTTAAAAAACTCGATTCCAGACCGCCCGTAGCTTTCATCCGAAGCAATAGTGGACACATAGCTCCAGTTGAAATGCTTCGCAATATCGACCATGGCCTTTGACTGGAATCGGTCCGGTGGAACGGTTCTGAAAAAAGTTGGAAACTCTTTTGTTTTGCTGAGTTTGTCGCTCGTTGCGGCGTAACTAACGAGAGGGATATCAGCGACTTGGAGCAAGTTTGCAACAACAGTCGACGAAGATGACGAACCTGTCCCGATAACGGCACTGACTGGTCGTAAAGGACTCGTCACGATCGCATTGTAACAAGCTTGCGGTGAGTTCGCACTCGGCAACCAGTCTTTACTGTGTGACGCATAGTTATAAAGATTCACAAACTCCAGAGCAGAGCGCATTGCCAGAAGCTTGTTAAGACACGTGTCGTAAATGTCATAACCCAGAGTTACATTGGGCAATAAGTTAGGGTCTTTGTTAATTTCATCGATAGCAAAGACCATCGCTTCGACCAACCCGAGGTATTCGGGGCTCAAATGTGAATCATCACAGGATCGAACATGGACGGGAAACAGGCCTCCGACTATCACGTTACCAGACTTGAAATACCGTCGCGAGGTCAGACTTGTCAAGTCTTCGCTCTTCGTTGAAACGCTTGCTGCGTGAACGACAAGTAAAAAGCTCATTGTTAGGAGCGTACTAATCAGTAGACTCCATTGATTGATTTTCTGAGGAGAAGCCATTGTCCAAAGTTTCCTCTCGTAAATGAATGTCTTGGTACCAGTGGAAAAATTGCTAGTTTCCACTTGATTCAGCGTTTGAGCGAAACACTTAAAAGTTTCGGAGTATCGTTTAGACTTCAAGTTCTATTACTTTCATTTAACGGATAAATATTTCTCTAACTTGTAATGAAGACACGGCCAACTTCGTCGCTGTGGTAAACTCATCGTGTTCCCGTTTGAAGTTAAGTATATTTAGCAGCTAAACTACGTAAGTTCCGCTCGGAGAAGCACGTCTGCGTGCCTTGAAGCAGAATTAGCATCAACTTGTGACCTCTCAAATCACGAGCTTGCTTTACGCAACACCGGACATGCACGTAACTCATGCGGGCAACAACTGAATAAGAGAAAGTCGACTCGGCCAACATGTATCTTAATCTTGTTTACCAAGACACAGGGCAAGGAAACAAATAGAATTTAAAATAAGGAGATTATTTAAGTTGACCTCTGTATATGTGGGCTCGGGGACAGCTGAAACTTTGCCTAAAGACTGAAAACAAAAGCCATAAAAAGGACCACAAGTTTTTAAAACACGAAGTTTCAAACATTTAGCCATGAAAATGTCGGTATGTATCGTATACTTTAGTGTTTGTAAGCAAAAACTAAATAAAGTTCAGCTATATTTTCATGTAATCGTTTTTTAGAAATTCAATATTATAACCGTTTTAATAATTAATCATCTCAAACTTAAAAACACATTATGTAAAAGAAAGAGAAAGATATATACATTTTATGTTTGTCGCTTTATTGCGGAAACATCAAGCCGCGATTTAGAACGCATTAATTAAGCTAATTTTCAAAAGATACTGACGAAGAGTAGCAAAACCAATTCTACACACTGCACTGTTTTATAAGTCCAATACTGCCAATGTTTTACCCATTGCTGTATCAAACAACATTATTTAAACCGGCTTTCTCTTAAAAGGACAGCGATAAACACGAAAACGAACTAGAAGCAATAAAGTTCACCATTTGGATTTTGGGGATAAAAACAATCGCTTTGATCTGGGGACCGAATTCTTTTATAAGTTTTAGTGTTTTTCTTGCATCACACAGTTTAGCCCCGCACCGAAGATATGTTTATCACGGACACAGTGAAAGAAAATCTACTTGCATTATTACTAATAGATGAAATAAATTTCTGTATCTGATTAAAAAGTGAAGCAGCATATTAAACCTAATTTTCCCGTTAAAAACAAGGTTCTCAGTGTTCATCAAAATGCTTGCGTGAAACCTGTTTGCTTTTCTTGTCCACCTCGTGGGGTCTTTTGTCCCAATCTGGTTTCCCTTGGTTTTTCCACCAGATCACTTAGTTTCATTGTGATTCATATTCTTTTACTTAACAGGAGATAAAGCTCCCAGGAGCGAGAAAATTTGCGATTTTTGATATAATTCAAAAACGTAAAAGCTGGAAAGTGACAGCATATTCATTGGACACGTTCTCTGCTTTGATGATTAAGCAAAATGAAAATCGACTCTTTGAGCCGTTAACTGAACATTGTATAAATTCTAAAATTGTGTTGCATCGAACGACGAAGATGGAAGAGAAGTATTTGTTATATATTATAAAAGTTTATATGCTACTTTTACAAGACACCTTGTCACGTACAATATATTTGTGTTTATATATTTGTCATTCTAAAACCATTGGGCGTATTGCAGTTTCTTAGCAAACAGAAATGATTTTAGCGCTTACTGGTTCATTTCTTGATTACTAAACTAAATTGCAAATAAAGTGAAATCTACAAGGCCTTGAATCTACCGGTAGGTATCCGTCTTGAGAACATAATAGAATATAATCGTATTCGCTACTATGTCTATAATTATACTAAAAATTAAAAATGTATTTGGTAGGCAAAGTCTAATTAATGAAAAGCCATATTGAATGGACCTAAGAAATGTTATTTAAACCGGCTTTTTCTACTTGTTGCCGTATACTATGATTTGTTTGTGTTCTTGTTATCTTTAATAGCGACCAATATTTTTAAAGTAAGCAGAGGATTTAAGATCGCCTGGCGTATAATTTTGCACCTTGCTATGATAAGGGTTAACCCTTTGCAGTCCGTGTCTAAAATACCGATTGGTTTTAAAAGAACGATGTGATTTAATCACAGTACTGCCAAATCTGTTTTCCTGGCTCAGTGCAAGCGTGTTCCTCTTAATATTCTAACCCCAAATCTTTAATGTTGGCTTTTTCGTGTTGTAACAGTGATATTTTTAAGCGAACTACAGCTTAACACTGTACCGAGGTGAAAAGGGGGGTTGGCAGGGGATGTGGGGGGTTGGGGGTGCGGGTGCGGGTGCGGGTGGGTTCTGATGAGCAGAAATATAAGTTGTGCATGCCCTCAGTTCATGGACTTGGTCATCATGTCACGCCTTCTTACATCTGCTCTCTGAGAGATCTAAATCCTGATTACGTATTTGAAATAACTAGGATTATTAGATGGTGGAAAGTTGGATATATGGATCAAACTTAAATGTAACAGATCGCTTACAATGTTGATTTACAATGCTCGATTGAAGAATAAAGTAAACTCTTCAGTAAATTCGCGAGAAAATCTTCCAGAGGGAAGAAAAGGTGCAAAGAAAATAAAGTGAAATATCTGTTGGCTTTATCAAGCCTAAAAAGTTGTCGTTTTTTGTCCAACTGCTGAATTCGCCACATTGCTCACTTTCAATAATCGAAATCTTGTTTAAACTTTATCAACCGTTTGAGTGAACATTGTGAAAAGCTTACAAATTCCTCACAAAGTGTTTTCTAAGAAAAGCATGTACTTTGCTAATGTTTGCCTTTTGTAGAAGTTTACAGTTATTTTCACAAGTTGTGTTCATTAATGAATAAAACGTCTTTTGTAAATGGAGCAATGTTTATTGCTAATTAAACTAAACTACGTAAAACAAAAGTAAAAAATAAAAACTAGGCAAAAAATGCGGTAAGTAATGATTAGAAAGAGTTGGATCGTAACAGAAACAAACTAAAATTAGATCAGATCAGGTGATCAGATCAGATAAGACGAGGAGAAGCGAAGCGGGATGATGTGAGGTAAACTAAGACGAAACTATCATTACATAAAATAACGTAAGATTTAGGAAAAGATAAAGCAAAATCCGAGAAGTGAGATAAGAAGAAATGCGAAAAATTATCAGGCTATGCGTTTCACGTCAAGCTAGGTTAGGTTAAGTCAAAACTAAACTAAACTTAACTTTGTCTGAAGGCTGAACACAAAAGCAATAAAAGGACCCACGAGAATTTCGTAAAACACGAAATTTCAAACATTTAACCATGAAAATTTCGGTTTACATCGCATGTTAAAGTGTTGTAAGCATGAATTAAATTCAGCTATGTTTTCATGTGTTCTTTTTTAGATATTTTATTTTATAACCATTTTAATGATCTCAAGCTTAAAAACAGATTAAGCATGATGACCAAACTCAACTCAACTACACAATTCTAAACAAAAAAAGTTAATCTCTACTAGGCCATAAAGTAAGCCATTGCGTTTCAGCCTTATCTCAGTGAAGTATTTTTTATGATTTAGTTTTTGTTGGTTTGTTTGTATTAATATGAGTTCTCAAGATACGAAAAGAAGCTGATATGTTACATCTTTAGCTAATGAACGTATTTACCTAGAAAGAAGAATTACTCTTCTGACGGACGAATAATTTGACTACAATAAATATCAATGAGGCTTGCAGGTGAAACCGCACCGCCTTCTCTGTTTTTGTTTAGTTTATCTGTTCCCTTTCCCACCGTGTGTCCCCTAATGCTTGGCTAGTGGTAAATAATGGATATACCGTGATCTTCGCCCAGACCTCCCGCGGACTGTTACTCCACGTCTCTCCCTTCCAACCCTTCCAAAAAGTAGCATCACGTGATCACAATTTTCAAAATTGCTTTACTTTTTCAACATTCAAATATGAATTTTGAATTGGCTCTGAAGTTACCGTAGCTCACTCCAAATTCCTTGTGTTTGTCAGGACGTTTGTTTTTGGTTATCATTTCCGGAGACAAGGCCAGTCTTGTAGCCTACGCGCAGACTACTTTTATTTGACGTTTGACCTCTCGTAGCGAAGGAGAATAACAGACTGCGGGGAGGCTTTCTGCGTCTTGATTGGTTCTTTTGTCAGTATGTGGTCGAGAACAATGTAATATTACGAACCGCAGTGCAAATTGTTGATATCAGTGCAGGAATTTACAGGAATCACGATACAGAAAACTGCAAACAAACTCTGTTTTAGTGTTTGGTTATCAGAGGATCGTTGTATACAACAGCTGTTTGTTGCCGCTTAACTTAAAGTAAGTTTTACACTCTTTGCTACTGTACCAGTGTATGTAGATGCCTTGTCAGAACAAACTTGTTCGTGCGATTTCTCCTAAATCGAATTCAAAGGTGTCGGTTTCCCCATGTGAATCCAAGTCAAAACGAGGTGAAGGAATACTTCGAGACTATCTATTTCTTGACGTAATTTGTTTAAGTTAACAGTTCAGTGGGTTGTTTGGACATACGTTTTAGTCATTCGAGAATTTTTTTGTTTTTTTGGAAAAGAAAACAAGCATTGACGCAAAGTAAGATATAGAAGGGAATAAACAGTTGTTTAAAATGTCATATACCATTTTATAAACAGAAAACAATTATGGCTGACAGATGTTTAGTTAAGTCAAGTTGTCCATTAAGATTTTTCTGTAAACAATGTTTAAGATAAGAGTTAAAGTATTGATCAAATTGAAACTTAAAACAAACTTAGTAAGAACATCGAGGCAGAGATCGCCTGGAAAATAGGAAAAGAGGCAGAATTGAACACTTTAAGCCTGAAATTTTCAATGTATAAGAAAATTGAGCTTGAGCAAAATGTTACTGGTTCTTTTTTTTTTTTTTTTTTAAAAAAAAGACGTTTACTTAGCATCGGGTTCTATTCAGTTCAGTGATCAAATGCCCCCATCCCCAAAAAATACATGCAGTTTTAGAAGACCTCTGTGACATTTTTTTTCTGACTTCTTTCAAATTCCCTCCACTTGGACCGGAACCAGTCAAATATCTGGGATATGTCCGGGAAGGGTGTTAAATTTTTGAATTGCCCGTTACATAAACAAAACTACTAAAATGTAGGTTTTAAAAAAGATTATTACACTTCAGGAAACAATTTGATATTATCCGATACTGTTACCGGCGGTCATATTTAAAATTTAAAAAATACTTCCAAAAAATGACATAACTAAATGAATTTTATAGTTATCTAAGGATATTACCGCCAAAACTCAAGACGAACTGTGAAAGGCTGACGCTTCCTCAATACAGAACAAATACTCTGCAAAGCCATTGGACTGCAGCCTCCACGCAGAGGTGGACAGACGACTCCTTCGCCGCGGGAAGTCTTCCCTCGAGCCAGGAAGAGTAGGAGAATATTAGTCTGCGTGGAGGCAAAAGGACTGAAAATTCTAAACAAATTTCGCCTGGGAATTGCAAAATCATAAATTATGAATTGAAACCGATCCAAATCTCTTAACATGTAACAGGCTCTGCATTCAGTTTACTGAGCTGGATTCAAAATGAAACGCATTATATATTTTCTTGCAATCTTTATGACACTATAGGAGGAGAATATTTTCACAAAATAAGCCAAAACTATTTTCATTTCAAAAATGATCTTGCTGATAAGTCAATAGCATAAAAAAAACCATTGATCCCTTTGTGTTCAGCTGCTGCATATGTTTAAATGAAGAGAGGGAGTTTGGTTAGATTATTAATGTATCGCTGAGATCACAGTTTTTTCAGGAAGTACCGTATATACGCGTGGGGAAAATACCAAAATAACTTATTGTAGTTGTTTGCGGCAATAACGTACAAGTTTTGATTATCCTGACTGCTAGTCACGTTGGTGTTAGTTTTGCACGCAAAGTTGCCTGACTACTGAAAATTAGCTAGATTCGATAACGGTGTTCACCACTTATACGTCTCATGTAAACTATTGGCAATTAATTTTCCAATTGGTATGTCAAAATAGATGCTGCATTTTTGTTTTTTTAGGTTTATTTTTTTCAAATGGGAACAGTTACATTAAATTTGCTTTTTCGTTGCAGTTCGTCAAACTTTCCGACCGCCGGATTGTGTTTCTGGTGCTCTGATGGTCGTTATTATCCAAACGATCAGCGAAACTTGGACTTGGATTGACCACCATTTCTTAAAACAGCTATGGACATTGAGAGTTATTGAGAACGATTATGAGATAACATTTTTCCTATAGGCCAGTTATACTCAATCCGGCCCGGTCAGTAAACCGAAGAGACGCTCCGGTAAAGGTAAGCATTTTTCTTGCGGGAAAACTAACACTTTAAATTTGACTGAAAATGATGAAAGAGTTTAGCAGCAGTAGTGGCAAACTCTCATCTGGGTGATTAGAAAATGCGTGTGCACGAAAAGTCGTTATTCAAAACAATTTCAAAACGACTTCACAAAGAACAATGATAAAAAAAACAACAGTGCCAGCAAAGAGTCGCGATATTGTATCACAATAATTGAAACCTTATACAAAACTCGATTATAATGCTGGCAACGTACATATTTCAAGAAACTAATCCAGAATCAAATATTGAAATTCAAAACAGATAAAAGCACTATTTGTTGGATCTTTTGCAGATGACTTGCAAATATAAATTGTAAAACTTTCCAAGCTCTGTTAAGTCCCATGCATATTGTGCTGGAGTCTGCTGGTTTTGGCGTGTTTTTAAAAGATAAATTCTTAAAAAAAGTTGTTCTGTAAATTGGAACTTTTCATTTGACCTACACTTTTGGTTTTTGTGTTCTGTTTTGTAGATATCTTGCTATACAAAATTTTGTTGTCAGTATTTGCTAAATTTTTAAAAGCACTCACTCATACACTTGGCTTTTTGCATTTCTATTTTTATGTTAATTTTGAAAGCTTGTTATTTTACAAATATTGCATGTGAGGTCCTGAATTGGGGAAAAATAAACTGCAAAAATATTCGGTTGCCAGAACCAAACGAGATTTTTTTATCAGCTGGGGCAGTTTATTTTGTAATTTCTCCCAGTTAATACAAAATTTTGTGATTTATTAAAGAAAATATACCGTTTTTTATAGTTTCAATCCAAATAAACTTATCCTTAAATTTAAATTTAAAACAAAACACGTTGCTTTGATATGTCGACAGCAACGTACAACAAAAGTTTTTGCAATGGTAACTTTGTGTGGTACACAATACTAAAAACAGTCCTAAAATATTT
Organism: Parazoanthus swiftii; assembly: GCA_025403585.1. Classification (NCBI taxonomy): domain Eukaryota; kingdom Metazoa; phylum Cnidaria; class Anthozoa; order Zoantharia; family Parazoanthidae; genus Parazoanthus; species Parazoanthus swiftii. Next base: position 12,937 of record JAOBYE010175218.1, read on the forward strand.
GTGGTAAAAAATGAAAACTTCTTTTTCTATTTTTTTTGTTTACATATTTTGTAAACTTCTATTTCTGTTATCGGTTGTGTTACAACAGCTGATCGCCTTAAATTCCGCGTCACTTTATGTCGCGATATATATTTGCGCCTTTTCTTTAATGCGAGAATATAGTGCCACTCTAATGTGATGTAGTAAGTAAGTTTTGACATTAGTTAGCGAGGAAGCGCAAGTCCTCGCGTGTTTCGTGAGACTGTTGTCACATCAGACCAAATTATACAAACTGTTCTTCCACTTTCAGAACTGACGCAAAGATTGATACCCACGTTTACGGTATCAAAACTTTTTCCATATGCCATGTGGCACAATTTTGTCCGAAAACGGTACCCAATACGAGACCAAAATATCAAAATCTATTACCAAATTCCAGATCAAAACAGCTCGAAACTATACCCTTTGGCGCCGAACAGACCTATATTATAAACTCACGGGGGAATCGGAGTAATGGACGACCTACTGAAGTTTCGTACTACACAACAGTTACTCCACTAGTCATTTGACACTTGAATGGTTACAGATAATTGGCTGTGTTGCGGTTTTCGTTACTGAACTTGTAGTAGAACACATCATAAAGTTGTATTTGAGCCCTGTCGACTTGTTCAGTTAGTCTAGGTTGGTCGAGCAGGTCTGCCGGCCGTGTCGAAACAGATGAACGTCGTCAGCTGATCTCGACCAATCACACATCTACTTTAATGTGAAACGTGCCTCTGTATATAGCGACTATCCTCAATCCCAGGACCAGGGAGTTTTCCTTAAAAGTGGGAGGTTGTGTATCAAAAGGATGCATATCGACATTTTGCTAACGACTAACAACAGGATGATTAACAAAACACCATCTGTTCATAAACAGGGTGTGTACGTTTTATATTTTTGGCAGTATTTCAACACTTACTTCTAGAAAACCCTCAAGTTCCCTCGGGCAAAGACAAAATAAGGCAAAAGTTTCCTAAGCCAAAACACAGTTTACGGTTGAAACTTTCTATCAACTATCAACATGTACCCACATTTTCTTTTCAGTTTTAGTTTTGTCTATACCATTACATACTGTTACTACTTTTATTTCTGTATTTTCGTAATTTCTGCATGCCATTTATATCAACCATTCGTGTATTTAAATTAGGCAATAAGGGTCATAGCTAAGTCTGTTGTTGCTATATCAGATGACACATATTGCTTTATTAAAATTCATTTTATATATCTTTTTAATCTATTAAACTTCAGTTGCAACTTGTACATTAACCCAGAAGATGTAAATACCTATTTCCGATCCAACCACCTTTAGTTCAATAACTGGCCTTAACTTTGTTTCTATAGCTGCCAAACTTTAGCTCTAAGAATACTCACGTATAACTTTCTTTACCATGCACCAAGCCGTTTATTTAAGTGGCTGAGAATGTAATGTACATTGAATATGAAAGAGCTTTGGGAAATTAAGGACATTGATGTGACACGTTTACTCAATAGTAGAATTTTTAATCGACTCTTCGTCCTGAGATACATGTCATTTTCACATGCTAAACAATATTGCAGTTCTTGTTATTTAAATTTGAAAACTACAAATTCGAAATCCTGTTTATTTATTTTTAAAATAATGACCATGTGGAGTGCTGAAAAGATCCAGTTAACAAATTGCCCAATTCGAATTTTAAATTGGACCAGTTAGTATAAAATAAAACACACCTCAGCAGAATGAATAAAATGTGTTACTTTTAACTCTTCTTGTCAGTTTATTTCGCGTCTTCTGTAAAACACCTGAAAGCAAAACCAAAAGCCTCAAACAGTTGTGTTAATTACGACTCCAAGAAACTTAGATTATGGTTAGTGTTTATGAATTAAATTGTCGCTTTCATGGGAACTAATCCTTCTGTTTCTCCTCTAGATAATTAGGTTCATACTCATATTGTAATTTCAAACAACATAATTAAAAAGTAAAATATAGATAACTAAATACATAAATATACAAATATATAACATTTTTGTATTTCAAGAAGGCAAACTTGTTATTTATGATTTGCTATTATCATTAATACTTTTGTCACTTTTTCATTGTATTTCATTATTATTATCACTGTTGCTGTTCTCGTTTTTATTAATATTATTATTATTTCTATAAATAGTCGGTTACTACGCCGATAGCAAATTTTCAAAACAAAAAAAAAACAAGTGGAAGTTGCTTGCTGATTTCTTTGCATGGGCAGTCGAATTTGCCAATGAGGAGAGTAGCTTTTTTTCGATAGCGTTGGAACGAAATTGTCAAAACGATTTTTATCCAACTCTCCTAGGATTGTGGAAACACATGTTATGAAATCATGGATGGGTCCTTCCGATTTGAAAATACAGGAGTAAAAGTATGGATGTTGTTGTTTCAGGCAAGTCGATAACAAGCCTTACCACATATAGTTGGTGTTGTATATAAGATTTCATTAGCAAACAAATTGTGTTTTAAGAAATAAACGTTTTATATCTTATCCACGCTCTTAAACACGAAAACTGAACAGAGTCTTGATACAACATAAGTTATGACTTATCTAACAAAAATCATTTTTGTTTACTTTATATGTAGGTCTTGCATGAATAATATTGTTTTCTTATAACTGTTTAAACAGCCATTGATAGCTCTGTTCGGGACCTGTTTCTTCAAAAACAAACTTGACGTGCATTTTACAAACAGTTTCTTTTGACGTTTTAATCAAATCGTCCTCGCTGACGTGGTCGTAAAAAGGAAAATTCTGATCCCTTTCAGGATTGTTTATACAAGCAATTGCAACAAACCAACAAAGCAGAGCGGAGAATTGAGGATGGGTATAAGCAAATCGTAAAGCGATTGTTCGCGAACTTTTGACTACATTTAAGACACATCACAGTTTGTTTCATTGAAAGAAAACAACTTCAAAACTGCTGAACAACGGCTATTTTAAATATTATATATCATCATTTTGTAATTTCCCTTATTGTAAATTATTAATGTCTTACAGAAATGTAGGTTTCAAAATATTAATATTTATTCAGTGAAAATGTTTTTATTTTTTATTTTAAAGACATTTCGAAACTTAGATAACAGCTAGCGTTTTTAAGAATTTAAAAATGTTGTCATTGAGCTAGCTTGCTGTGGAGCGATGATTATTCACTCAAATGTTTTTGCCCTGCTCTACCAAATTAAAGTAATTCTTCATGGTTTCATTCAACTGCAAAGACTTATAAAGAGCCTTTATTAGTTTGTACCAATGTGGAACATTTTGGGTTCGCTTTGTCCTAAATATCTGCAAACACCCAGGAACATGACAGAAAAGGGTTTTCTTAAAGAAGCTTCATGTGATGGGCACAAATGGTGCTTATTTTAAAAAGGAAATAAATCTGTTGTTATTTATTGTAATCAAGCAATGTTTTTGTCTAAACATAGACGAAGAATAATATTTTATCTGACTTACTTAGTTTCTAAAATTAACAGAGGTTTTTGTGTTAGCTGTCCGATGAAAACCCAAGTTTTACTTGGGTATTAATAGTGAGACCGGATTAGGTGACAGAGATTCGATAGTGAAACCAAAATGCGGCGAAAATCACAACAAATATCGAACTGAAAAACGAAATATGCACTGGCGGGGCGGCTAGCAGCAAACCGAGTCACAAAATGGTATGTTAAACGAGTCGATAAGTAAACTTTGACAAATACAGGAGAACCCTTTCATGTTTCCCCGATATCTTTATTTTTGTAGTCTAACATGTGGTTGTCAAACTATAAGCTCTAAAAACAAATGGAAATGGAAATACATAGAGCCAATAATGAAGTTATTGAAAAAAATGTAGCCGAAATTACGCAACGATTAGTTTGAAAGCAGTCCCAAACCAATTCGCCGTTACTGACTAAGAAAACAAGCCTCCACAAAATCACAAAAGTTATTTTAAAATTATTTTGCATGTAAAGATTCAATTTTAGTGAACCAGCAAGCAGGTCGCTTTCTGGATCAAGAACATTGTCAGTATAATTATCCAGACGAAATTCTGGATTCGTCATCGTTGGATGTTATCACATCAACCGGCCAGAGTGAGAATTCCGTTGCGAAATAGAAAGGCTATGCATTATTTGACCAGCCATAATTTTTACCGTCTAAAAAAGGGAATGGACGAGCATGATAAACTTAAAGAATAAAGTAGCAGGAAAATTATTACATGTAATATCACGAAACACACGTGAATTGCTGTCAGATAGCAGTCTTATTCTACGCACAAATCGTACCGGTAATTTGTGGAAATACCAAACTGTTACCCATGCAATAGAGTGGTCAGCGCGTCTGAAGGCCGAAGTGCGTGTTTTGATAACAACGAAGTTCGTTGTTTTCTACATATAAAGACGTTAAAATATCGGTAAAGGTTACTTATATACGGACCTTTTTTTCGTCATTAACTAGCAACGACAAGATACCTCTGTATACAAATGAAAACTTTTTTCGTCATTAAATTTCAACGAGAAGATGCTTCTGAAAATTAAACTAAACAATCATTTTATTTCGCTTTAGATATAATTAATGACGAAAATATTTCTTTTATCAGTGTATGTGTATACTTAATAACGATACTTGGCCAAAGTTTGATGGCTGAATGTTCGATGTCCATAGGTAGTTTATTATAGGCCCGGGCTATTTTTCTAAAAACAACAATAAAGCCATACAAAGGGGAAATTCTTTACTTCACTGATACCGGTTATACGCGCGCGTAAGCCCGTGATCCAGACTGCTCAAGAGCCAATCAGAGCGCGCGAAGTACCTTTGCCTTAAAATAATTTTGACAGCGGAAAATCTTCAAAATTGGCTAATTCTTTGTAGTTCTCATGTTTAAATCGATGTTACTTCAGAATTTTGCAAGATCTTTAAAATGTTTTGTTTCGTGTCTCTTAACATATGTCTTAAAAGCCCATCATCAACCGGCGTGCAACGCGCGCCTCTGTTTATGTTTTGAAGCTTTGCTATTGTTTAATGCAGT
>JAOBYE010175440.1:0-17958 GCA_025403585.1 Parazoanthus swiftii
CTATGATCGTCACCGTGACCCTGACAATGACTATGACCATGATTATGACCGTGACTATGACCGTCACCGTGACAATGACCATGACCAAGACCATGACTATGACCGTCACAATGGCCGTCACCGTGACCCTGACAATGACTATATAACTATGACTGACTATGACCATGATTATGATCGTGTCTATGATCGTCACCGTGACCCTGACAATGACAATGACTATGACCATGATTATGACCGTGACTATGACCGTCACCGTGACAATGACCATGACCAAGACCATGACTATGACCATGACTGTGACCGTCACCGTGACAATGACAATGACGTCGGTAACATGCAAGAAAACTCAGTTTAGTTTGCCATTCTGATTTGTTAAAATTGCCGCGACAAAATTTGTATTTAAAGACCAAGAAGACTCCTCTAACAATAAAAATGAGATGCTCTCTTAAAGATACTTTTCAGTAATCACGGAATGCTTAACTGCACTTCGGTTGTAAACCCATTTTGTAGTGTTTTGAACTCAATCGATTCCCCATTAGTTTTAACGTAGTTGTTGTTGCTCATATCAGCGTATGTTTTGGCCACGCCATCAACATATATTTTAGAAACTGAGAAGCGGCTGCTTTTAATGTTGACTGTCACGTTTTCGCCAGCACTCTCAGAGCAGAACTCGTATTCTTCTCCAACGCCCTTGTTCTTGGCCGGTGTGGGTGGAGAGCGGTTCGGACACCAGGAGGCTGCATAAGGATCTCTTGTAAGCTTCAGGTTTGGCGAGCTGACGCTTATGGCTAGCCGTTTGTTGTCAACAAGTTGGGCAGTGACAAGACACGGTCGACCAATAACACTTTTTACTGGTCCATTGGCAGCACGGAGACCTTCGGTAGCATCTGAACTAAGCACGGTGCTAGGGCCGCCAAAGATCACATAGCCAAACAGGGGCCCTATTTGCTTCATTACGTCTCTTGAGATCTTCACCACGTGGGCCTCGGAGTTTGCTTGGAGGACAGAGTAGTCCGAGTTGCTCAGCGCCGTTTTCATGAAAACACCTCCATTTACCTGAAAGAAGAAAGGATAAAAAGGCAAGCAGAACTCTAATTGGTCATTGTTTTTGGCATCTAAAACACTTAGGTATTCGGGGAGTTTGCGCGCTAGTATCACTAGATAGAGATGCAACCCGCATGCCCCTTGCAAAAATATAAAAGTATCAAGGCTCTTTCCGATATAACCTCCTATTGGGAGGGCGGAGGCTATAATCCTGATAACTTTTTAAGTTAATGGGATCGGCTACCTGTACTGTATACTTGTACTTGGTGCTTGCCGGGTTGACGCCGTGGTCAAACCACGCGGTGCAGTATTTCCCTTTTGTACGTGCGCTGTCGCCGTTTTCGAGCAGAGAGGTCTGCTCCGTCCTGGGGTTAAAGTGAAGACCCTGGGAGCCCGGGTTTGGGACAAAGTACCTGTGAAAAGATCGGGAGTGGGGTTAACTCGTTGATAAAACCATACGGCTGTTTCAAAAAACGCTGCCCTGGTGCATTTGAGCATGCTCATAAAGAAAGGAAGGTGGATTGTGAAAACCGCATTAATGGAAATGATTAAGGCTGGGCAGTGTTATTTGAACCCATTTTTAAGAGGGTTTAAGAGAGATATTGATCTCCAATCAGTTATATAGCCTCTTGTCTTTCTCTCGTTTTTCAAAAAGTTTAATTATAACTTGGCGTTGTGAGTAAGAAAACCGAGTGTGTGTATGTGAGTAGTGTAGGCAGTCAACTAACTTTCTCCGAGAAGTTGCCAAAATCGGCATAAATGAAATTTTGCAGTCAGGCCATCGTTTCCTGGTGTGCTTGTGGACACTCGTTTGCTGTAAGTTCGTCTTCTCATATAGGTGATTTAGTCTAGGAAGGCTTTCATCTTTATACCAATTATTTGCAGCCGTCATTCAAAACTTTGTTTTTACCTGTTTCCGTTGGCGTCCTCAAGCACAACGCTGTCCACGCTCGCCCAAGACTCCGGTGTCTTGGCGTTTCCAATGTCACACTTGTAAACCTCGTGGCTTGGAGGAGTGGAGGGAATCTTAGGAAGAACTTTATCCTGAAAGAGCGTCGTGTAGGTTTTATCCTTGCCAGTTAAACCGCTTGTGGTGATACCAGATCCTACACACACAAGAAAGTCGTTGTGGAAAATCACAGATTTTTTGAATTTAAATTCAACATTTTTCAGTGGTGAACCGCTTGGCAAGTCGTACGCAGGTTGGGAAAAATCCATCCCAAAGACTCCATTCATAGTGTTTACGTCATATGGATCGCGTCCACTGAACGAAACTCCACCGGCAAACTTTAATGGGTTAAATCTTCTGTCGTCGTCGGTTTTCAAATCACTTATTCTAAAGCAAATAGTAGTTGTGCCCGGAACCTTGGTCCAGTCCCACCCGTTTTTTATGTCATAATGTCCTAATTGTTTCTCGCTGTTAGATATCTGCAGAGCTCCGTGGCTTTGGTATAGTCCAAATACATTCTCGTCAGAGGAAGACTCAGTGTCCCAGACAAAATTACTGAATCCTTTCATGGTCACAGCCCAGTCGTCTCGACGGTGAATCGACATTGCTGCGAAGTTCTTTACCCAATGCCCGTGAGGCGAATCCTCTCCCCTAAACTGTCGGCTTTCTGCTTTCTCTTTAATCTTCTGCATGATTTGAAGTGATCCGAGAGAGTTGAGGTAGTAAATGGCGCTATGCAAATTGCCAGTACACAGGTAGTTCTTAAGAACCCGAGTATCGCCGTCATCTTTTGTTTTATCTTTACCGCAGTCTGCTTCACCTCCAACGTCATACAGCCGAAGGAATGCCTTCGTTTCGCCTTCTTTCAGCTCTGCTAAATCTTCAAGCTCGGTGTTACTTCCAGTCCTAGCACGGTTTCGTTGAAAAATAAGAATAAATGGAGTTGGTTAAAAGTTAAAACTTAAATGTTGGAACAGCAAATTAGAACACTATGCGCATTAATACGTTTTCAAAAGTCTTTGTTTTTACGTGGGCTAAGTAACAATAGCTCGCGACGACACTCGCAATATAGTTCTTACGCAACTAGGACGGGAGCGTCAACAATACAGCTGCTAGAATGTTTTAAACCTCTTCCTCGTTTGTAGAGTTCGTTTGTTACTTTTCAATTTTGCGTGCCTGAAGTTGTGTGAACATGAAAAATTAAAAGCTGCAATGGTTCCATTCACAGTTCCCGCTGCAATCATGTAAAACTAAAAATCAGAGCAATTAACGATCGAAAGTAAGAAAATTTCTCTCAAACTTCAATAAAATGGGTTACCGTAAAAGATCTATTACTTGCCCTGTCTCTCCAGGTCAAAGTATTTTTTTCAGTTAGACGCCCCTCTCTATTAAACGCCTCGTATCTAGTAAACGCTCCCCCAAAGGGGGCGTTTATTAGACATTTGATTATGTGTAACATGTTTTGTTCACATATTTCGTTTCTTGTTCATGGTCAGTTTATGATACCATGTGTCAGCCCCAAAGTAACACCCTCTCCGGGTAAAACTATCGTGTAATCCTTTTACTTTGCCGTTTCCTCAACTACAAAAGGGTCGACCCTCCTGCCCCCCCCCCCCGCTCCATTCAATATTATCCCCGATGCTCTAAAGTTTTGTTTTGAGTGGCAAATTGCAAATTCAAGACAATTACCTTCATTATTGGAGCAGAAGCAGCCAAATATGCAAATGCGGGTGTTGTTTTGGCTAAAGATCCCTTTGAATAACCAGGAAACCTTCCTCCGATGCTGTTTGGCGTGGAATATTTAACACTCACGACTTTAAGTACATCGAGTGCTTTCTTCAAGTTTTGCCTGGAAGTTGTAAGGCTTCCAAAACTTGTTCCATCTGTTAAGTAGTCAACAAGTGCTGCCATATGGAGGGCAGATGGACCGTACGCGGAGCCGTAGAAGGTGTGATGATGGAAGCAGGTGAAATCAGGCTTAATGACTCCCGCTAAACCCTTGTTAATGGCGAGAACATTATTGAACCACCTTCTCCAGTTGTCCATGTCGCGGACCTTCGCCTGTGCTCTTGGTCCGGGAGTCGCACTCGATCGCTCCTCTGGCATCATCAGTACTACCATCAATCTAAACAGCAACATGGTTCTCATTCGATCAGCTGTCGTTCCCTGGTACTCATAAATGCTCTGGTACACCTCACTGAAGTCTGAATAGTATTTCAGTGAGTCAATGTGTAATTCCAACTGGCCTGTGGCCTCCAGTTCTTTTCTGAGGAGGAACAAAGCATGTGTAAATCCTGCGCCATTGTTGTTCATTTCATGGTCCGTGGATCCGACTGCACTTCCTCGCGCCCACCCTTGATCGCGAAGGTACTCAAACAGTAGAAGGAGATTGTCCTTTCGTTTGATGTTTAACTGCCTTATGGCGAACTTGATTTTTGCATAGCTAGTTGCATCTGCGCCAGCACATTCGGCTGGTGGATTTTCAGAACCGGTATGGCTTTTATAGTCTTGTATAAAAGTTTTCTTCATCTCAGCATTTTTTCCCGCCACTTCTGTCACGTCTTTGTTGTTGAATTTGTTGTCGCGTTGTCCGTATGTCTTTGCCCACTGGCATGCGGTGTTAGAGACTTCCAGGGGGCGAGACTTCAGGTGATACTCCAACGCCAAAGGAAGAAGAATTTTATGCATCACAAACCCAAACTTGCGTTCGCCTCCAACCCGGGTGGATTCACCATATTCCGAATCCTAAAAGTATAGCATATAGTAAGTCGCACTTGTTCTTGTTTATCACAAATACTCGTCACTTAGCATCAGTCCTAATCAACCCCCGCAGTTCAGCATCTTTCCGTGTCATTTAGCATTATTTGTAATCAATACCAAGATCAACCATCATTCGTTATTTCGACATTAGAATGCTCTATTTATTCTTTATTTTGCAGAATTTGTGACACTAGAAAAAGGCGTTTTCGTGAGAAGGCCTGGGTACTGAATGCTCAACAACGTCATTATTCAAGATGGCGGCAGCCGAGAAATTCGGAGAGCAAGAAAAGCAAAACATCAGTCTACGGAATAACCCCTCATTATGCAGTCTTTATTCCCGGGAGCTTTGTTTGCACGACCCGCTTTTACTCAGTAACGGGGAACGTTGGGGTCAAAATTTAAAAATGGCGGCTGCACCCAAAAAAAACACTGCTTCAAAACTGCGAGCTGGTATGTTTCGCTTTTTTTTTTGACAAATCTATTTATTTGATCAACGAGTGTAAGGGTAAAACTAAGTTCTAAAAGTAATATTAATTGGGCATCGATGGTTTCGAGCACCAAAACAAATTCGGTTTGTTGAAAAAGAATTTAAATAAAGACCGTCTTCTAAACCCTTCAGCTCAGCAATTTTGTTCAAGTACTCATAAGATGAATCCAGTGCTAATATTCACGGCAGGTTTTCAAAATATACTCAACTGTTAGTGTGGGAAATAAGAAACTCTATATCAACCGAGCGAGAGAGATGTCAATGAAACAACACGTGCATAAAGGGTCAAACCAGTAAGGTCGAAAAAATAGAAATGTTGCAGAAAAGACTGCACTCGGATGAAAGGTTTGGATTAGAAGTTTTGTTTAGCAATATTTAGAGGTTGTGTTTCTGGAGTTGCTACTGTTTAAGCGGGTCGTACAAACGAGGTTCTCGGGAATGAAAACAACACAATGAGGGATTATTCCGTAGACTGCATGGCATTTGCGTTGCGGACAAAATTTAAGCTTTTAAAACCCCAAATCATGATACGGCAACCTTAAGGTTTTTTTGAAGACAAAAGTGATTCTCAGCCGAGGTTCCCTTAAATCAAATGATTCGTTTATGATTAAGTATTGTAGCGTATAAAAGTGTTTTTGAAACATTTCTAGGAAACGAGTTTTGTAAACCCCAAAATAACAGCTTAAGTTAGGCTAATATGCCTGCTCAACCCACTTTCACATTTTTTATTCCTGTATCAGCGCAAATTTGGGCCTTAGCATCTTATATCGGGAAGATATTTAAACCACTTTTAGGAATGTTTTACCTGCCTCACGAAGTATGCAAACCGGCCCCTTAAAATTAATCAAGTTTTCTGTCCTAGTTCTTTCATTTTCCTGATATTTCCACTAGATCTGTTTCCTCATAACAATAATAAAAAGAACAAAAACAACAACAACAACAATAATAATAATGATGATAATAATAATGGTGATGATAATACCAGGGCTGGATAAAAAAATGGCCTAGGAAAGATTTTATTTTATCAGTATGTCTTTTATCATCAAATTTCCTTTCGCCTGTGAATTATCGATACTTGATAATTCCAAAGAAAGCGACAGAAAACAGGTGGCCTGGGAATGGTTTTGTTTTTATCCAGTCTCGTTGTACGCCATTACTTTCTTTCCTCTGTTTCGACAACTTGTGACGACAAAATCTTATCAAACATTCGGAGCAAACTATCTTACTATTTCTTGACGGGGTGGGAAAAATCAAAGACATGTGTGTGTGTGTGTGTGTGTGTGGTGAAGTAGGTCGTCAAATTTCACATGCTTTTTGCAGATCCAGTTCAAAAATAAATGATTCTAACCCTAATCTTAACCTTCCAACCAGCCGCCCAGTAGGGCTTGTGTTAGGGTTGGGGATAGGATTAGTTCACAAAAGAACCCTTCTCATTCTCTCCGGAGCTGGATAAAGAGGAACCATTCTCAGATCACTTCTTTGTTGCCGTTTCTATTTAAATTAAGGCAATTCATAGGCAAAAAATCATATAGATATTCTACTGGCGAGGTCACAGTCGGTCTCTGTAGGGCCCCTGCGTTATGGTCAGGAGGTTAAGTTGGGAGCCTAAGCCTCTACGCAAGCAAACGTTAAGAACTATTGGATAAAAGCCCGTACAAACCCTGCAAAATAGCGGTGAGCCAGTAATCACGGCAGGTGTGTCAGGCAACTTGGTTAGTTTAAGTTTTCGAAACTGTTCATGAGCAGCATCCACGTTCTTCATCAGGTCGCTCCAACGTTTTCGCAGATAGAAGTTATCCGTGACCACGCCCTCCGGGTATGATGACCCCCTGGGCAGCCGTAGTTTGATGAAGGAGGTCCTCTCGTCTGCGTACCAGTTCAGCAGGCGCCTCTCAATGAGATGGAGATTAGAGAGTTTGTCCGCCAGTTCTTGCTCCCCAAGTGACGGTGGCGCAGGAGCACTTACTAAACTCCACCTGTAGGTCTGCTGCCAAAAGTTTGATCTCCCGTACACAGCGAGTGCATCTTGCTCTGTCACTCCACTGTTGAGGGATGAGCAGCCAAAACACTGTGACGTAATAAGAGGAACTACCATATCACGTGACTGGTAGCTCATTTTGTCTACCCATCTCAGTAAGTCTATGAAAACCGGTCGGCTTCCTTGAAAGGCAGGGGCGAGGAATTTCAGCATCATAACTTGATCTGTGTAACACTTCTTGCCTGTCTTTGGTGCCGGTGAAGGACAGTCCTAGAACTCGTCATACGCCACCCACACCGCTCGCCAGCCGGTAAATGCCAGAGAAATATGGAACGAAGAGGTATGGGTCAGTGCAGATTTTTGAGCGCATTTTGGAATTGATATTTTTGTTACCTCAACTGTTAAACAGTCCGAAAGCCTTGACTCTTCGTTGTAAATCCAAAGCTTTAATCCTCCTTTAACAACATCGCTCTTAACAATGTTCTTGGACGACAAGTTCAGGCTTAAGACGTCGCTTGCACCCCAAGTCCACTGTAAGGATTTTTCTCCGTGTTTGTACCGCGTTTCACTGATAGCAAGGTTCGAACTCTGCGGCCATTGGAACGAAGATAACTCGGAACTATCCTCGAAGTCAAAAACTACATAATGAAGAATGATGACACAAAAGTTAACGGTGTTTTTGTCTTGTCGGTATCTCTATTAGAATATAAGAAGGAAGGATGTGAATTATAAAGTTACTGTCAAATATTGCCTTACTGTTGAATAAATTTGATATGGTTTTACAAAACAAATATCAGCGAGTAGGGTAGAACATTGTTTTTTTTGTTGAGGGTCGTTTGCAGAGCTTGAAAAGTACCAACAGAGTACAAGAGAATGGATTAAAAGTAGAATGCCACAAGACAATCTGGTGTTACACTGGAACTGGTTTTGCTTTAACAGTAGTTAAACTGTTTTTCACGAAATTGCTCTGGTTTTTCTATCTATACAATACTACAAGTAACCTTGGGGAAACCTTTTAATAGTTTTGGTGCGTTTTTGCACTCTTAAGCTATTACTATTTTACGTATTGTTACAGTGCATCATTAGTATATTCCACAAAGGGAAAGGAAACCTATCATCATTTTAATCTAGTGAGCTTATTAGTGTTGTTCCGTTTGGGAAGCACCTCCAAAAGAATTTAAATAAGCTACAAAAGGTCGGAGTTTTGTATCCCATAGCGTCTTATCTGACACTGGCCCGTAAGGGGGATGCAAATCTCGTAAACTTGGACTCTTAAAGCCATACTTATGGGACAAAACACACTTATAGTCGTTTTTTTGGCCGTTCCGGTTTATGGTAGCTTCAACTTTTACGATCAACCCATTCGGACTTCCTTCATCGTCTTATTAAATCTCCAAATGCGGACCGTTTTGGGTCCGTTGGGGGGGGGTGCGTACGCACCCCGCGCACCCCCCTGCCTACGAGCCTGTGACACTAACAAAAGGTAACAAGGTTCCAGTATATGCAAAGATTTCAATTGGCTGCCAGTCTATCTTAGTGTTAAGCTCCGTGATAAGATCGTGGTCTTCAAGTGTGAAAAGGGTATGCAGTTGCCATTCATACTCATATGAAAGGTTTGCAAAAAGATCCGATACACCTGTACACTCCAATTTAGCAAAAAACAAAGACGAATTGTACATGTTGACATACTGTCAGCTGTCCTTTCTATATAGAGCAGTAACAGCCTGTTGGAGAAACTGAGAAACCGCGAAATTGTAGACGACATTAACGAGAAGACCCAGGCACAACTTTTGTAAATTACAATATTTTGGCTTTTACAGTTTTGAAAATGATTTTACTCTTAACAGTTTAAGATGTTCTTGTAATTGGTAACTGAAATCCCATATAAAGTTCTTATTCATATTTTAGTGTTCTTATTATTATACAGATGCGAAAAAAAACCTCACGTTTGTTACTGTGACCATTTTAAATACAGCTCTCTGTTGTTGTTCAATATATTTTCAAGTAAACAGAAGGTATGTTTAATAATTTGAAACATGAAATTGATAAAAAGGCAAAAAAACTACTAAAACTCGGCACAAATATTCGTTAAACGGGGCAGCTGTTAAGACCAACCTGTTGTCGCGCAAACGTGATGAATTCCTCCCGGGAGTAAAATTCCGAGCAGTAAAAGAACCCGCTCAGCCATTTGTGAAGGCAAGTAACGTCCCTAGGAGAACTAAGAAAAAGAAATTTGAAAATAGAGTAAGCAATTCTACTATTCAATTACTGTAGCTGCCTTGTTACACTTCATTTTTGCCACATCAGATGGTAGGAAAAGAAGCGCGATATTTTGATGCTGGGATCGGAAATTTCACAGTGATGGCGCGAATGACCTGACCCTAATGTCCACAGGTTAACTATAAGGCCAAGTAAAAAAACTTGTGTTTAGCGTCCCCGCCCGTCTCTTTTTTCGAGGCCGGCTCCATTTTTCTTGTTTATTTTTTTAAATCTGAAAGTGCAAATTAAAAGTAGAAAATAAAATATATTATTCTTAACTATTATCTCGTCCTGTTGTGTTCTCAGTTGCGGATGACGCTATCAAAAGCAAAAAAAACACCTTCCGGGGATGGATGGTACGTTACGTGATGTTTTAAATATACCCTTTGCTTAAAAGTAATTCGATAAAGCTAACGTTTTTTAAAAGCTGTATTGTTACAGTGCACTTTTTCTGGTCATCTCCTGTTGCGTGAAGGCGTCAGTTTACTAACCTCTCGAGCCTTTTCAAGCTATTAAGTTGTTGAGCCATTATGGTTTATATTTGTGTTTCAATAGGATCAAAGCATAAGATATAAGGCCTTGGAATGCCCGTTCTGTTGTGGACTACGAACACTGTTTACAATAAATTCAATCTCGTTCGCAAAATAGCCTCTTGTACGAGTACCCATGATAACTCAAAGTTTTATGCTCTAACAAATACCGGTTTTATTTTTTAATAGTTTTCGCTTGAACTGATAACCCCTAAAAATACTAAATCGATGGAGTACCGTCCCAGGAATAAGTTTTTTTTTTTTACTTGGCTTAAGGCTTTAGGTTCTTTAAATAAGTTATTGTTGCACGATTTTTCTTTGTCCTCTTATATGCTTGTATTCTTCGTTTTCGAGTGTATCGTTTTGAACAGTTTGAATTTGAGATGGAGGAAAAAATACTTTTTAGTTTTTGGACATTCATTCGTTGTTTTCTCCTGTCATTTAATTTGCGCTTTAAATGTTTTGGAAGGAGTAACAAGACAAGCAAACATATGTCAGACGCTTTCCACCGACCCGGGGGCAGATTAGTGTTAAAAAAACGCCTTAAAGGATATCAGTAAGCTCTGTTTGAACCGTTTTAAGAAAATCCCTGAGGCTGCAGGTAATACAGGTTTGTACGTATTAGTTTACAGTCTCACTGTATATCTGTATATTTGTTACAATGCTGTATATGGACATTTTCAAAGTTACTTACAGGTTAATAATATACAGGACAAATTAACTGTGAATTTGGACCCCAATTTTATCTGTAATCATATACATGAAAAAAATTACTTGATTTTGATTGGCTAAGAGCAGTGCAATCTGCGCAAAAGAAAGTGTAATTCTGTGCAATTACAAACTCGTTCATTTTGGAATTAATTTGAACTCGAGTGTTTTTCAAAGTTCTCAAATTGCGTCCACCTTCCGGGTTCACGCAATTTTGACAAACTTTGCAAAACACTCTTGTGCAAACTAATTCCAAACTGAACTCAAAACAGTATGATCAGTAGCAGTAATCATACTCTAGTCCATTACTTAGCCACGTTCCTTTGATTTAACACGAAACCAGAAACCTCCCCAAACACATATATGTATATGATGTTGTTTAAAACGCTGGTTGTGCTGTTTTTACATCCATTGACAAAGATTCAGTAACAAGCGGCAATTCAAGCTGTGCAAACAGAACTCGTTTCAGGTTAAATATTTATGCAAACAGAACTCGTACACACCAGTTAGGCAAGCATGCGTATGTAAAAAGCGTCGTTGCTTCAGTTCTTCAGCAAACACAACTCTTCATCTTTTATAAAGAGTATTACTTGAGTGCATGACATTGCGCAAAACGTTGATCTCTGCCCAACACATACACGGAAACCGAACTGAAATTTTGGAAAACGTTGTCCTTCAAAAAGTGTTTTTTTGCCATACGGGGAAAAATGGTGAAGCAAGATCTGTTAGTTTGCATGCAGGTTTTTAGGGGGTAAACATCAACTCGTTCTTTTGTGCATTTAATATCAAAAAGTTGTGTTTTGTTTTGGTTCAAATCTTATTTCAAGATTGTTCGATTAAATTGGGAGTTATAGATAAAAAATCGAGGTTCCATCACCTCAACTTGCTCTCAGAACTGAGCGTTTCATAATTATAAAGTTGGCAAGACCATAGCGGTTAAGAGAGGAATGTTACTATGGTTAGTCCTGTTAGTCAAGGGTGATTAGCTTTTTTAAAAATCACAAGTTAACTTGCTTCTTTTCTTTTCCGGTTAACGTTTTAAAAAAAAATTCAAAACGAAATCTGCAAAAATGTTGTCATTTCCGATTTTCTTAAAAATAATTAAGTATTTAACTTACGAAGCTGCAAAGTTGTCTGTAAACACCTCTGGACAGCCGGCGAACGGTGAGAGAAACGAGTGTTTGGTTGAGGTGAAAACTAAGAACTGGCCAACTGCAAATCTGTACCTCCTTTGATTCTTGTTTTAAAGAAGAATTTCCATTTTTAGTTAATTGAAGAGTGAAAAGACCTTCGTTAGGCACCGGGACAAAATTGTTAAAGAGCTAATAAGTCTAATTATTGGTGTGTCTTATTAAGGCCATTCCAATTGCATGCAGGTAATAAAAGGTTTACAGTTTTGAAAACGATTTTGAACTGCGTGACAAGTAATAATTGTAATCTTCAATTTCGTCAACATTTCAAGTAGTCTTGCCATTGGTTTAACTTCTTCCTATTTTTTTCACTTGTAGGCCGGTCTCATTTTCTAAATGGACAACCCTCGACTGAGTTGTTATGAATGAAAGAGTGAAATATGTTTTTCATTTTCAGTTCTGATAATAACACATCAGTTGAGACAAAAAAAGTAAAACAATTGTTCCCACGGTTTTTTGTCTTAGAATGTAAAGAAACAGATGTCAAACACTGGTTTTCTTATTTAAAAAAACACAATCAGTACATTTTCTTAACTGATGCTAAAAATAAAATCTTGTTTTTCTATTAAAATTGGAAAATGGGACTCTAAATGCGACTTCTGAAACAAACTAAGAAAACACCCGACTGGTTAATTTTTACTGAACCATTGATGGCGGCACTCAACAGCACTGCACGAATTACTTAGCTTTGAAAAACAAAAAGTTTAAAAATGCGTTGTTTCTCATAACTTAAAACCACTAAGATAGGAAAAAATTAGTCAGAATAAGGCTGCATTTTCGTTGGTTTTTGCTGTTGTTACAAGTAGATGCAATTTTAGAAAAAAATGCACGCTTTTAGAAGTAGATCATTTATTTAGGCAACTTGTGCTTCCAAAATTCATATATGCATTACCGGTATATGGAGCCAGTCAATCTGATTTAAATATGATACAATGTTTTCTAACTAGATGCTATAAGAGACGATATACTATAGAACATTTAAATATTTTTAAGATATTAGAACAATGTAAAAATAGAAAGTAAATCATGCCATCTCCTTTATCCGCTTCTTCCGCAAGTAAAAGAAACATCAAAAAAGCTGCGAGCGCAAACCTCTGCCAGGCCTAGAGTTAACTCAGAACGTTTTAAGAATTGTTTTTATAATAACTTAGCAAGAAAGTAAATAGCCTCTTAAGTTTTTGTAAATATAAATTGTATTTAGTATTTTTCTCTCTTTTATTATTGTAACTTTTGTTATGTATTTTTAACGAATGACATTAAAGACAAATTATTATTATTATTATGGATTGTTAATTATGAACTTCTGGTCCAACTATATAATGCGTTTTCTTTTATTTACAATTTCCAGCTTCGACCAGAAAAAAAAAGGCGAGTAGGCGGGCATGCAATTTTTAAACAACTTTTGGTTGTGAAGTTTCTTCTATAGGTTTTGTTACATGTCTTCTTTTTAAACCTTGACGAAAAAAGGAATTTCCTCGAGAATGAACTAAGAATATGAAAAGCCATGATTGTTGTCTGCAGTCAACTATAAGTTGGCTGGGCAAAATGTTCGATTTGTTGGTCATTATATGATTATTACTGTACTTCATCCACTCACAGACGTCAGGTATCAATTAAGCGTGCAACGAAAGCATGGAAGAGAGTCAGCAATCTACAAATTGCGGTTCTATTTCGTGCTGCGAGAATGGAGAATAAAACTTTCCACAAAACTTTTCAAAATTAGCTTCCTCATTGTAGTCAATGTTAACGAGATTTCAATGGTAATGGTAAATCAAATGAGGTCATACCGAGATTTTTTTTTCATTTCTTTAATGAACCTTTGTGTGTCATTATAACTGCTCTGCTTTTGTAAAATTTGAAAAAAAAGTTCGTTCATTTTCTTAAATCTACGTTTAGAAAATTGTTTTAGATCTTCAGGATACTGTTACAGATTATAGCACCCATACAACATCATGATACCTTTAAATTACATGATACCTTCTAAAAATAAAAATAGTCGCACCAGATCAACCATTGCTCCAAGGTCGGGCATTTAATCAAAAATGATAATTATTGTGTTCTAATATCAAATGCCCTGCGTAAAAGTAGTGCCTAAGAGTAAATCAGAGTTTGTCTCCCGCATTATACTTTAAGCGAAAATACAAGATTAAACAAATATGAAGCTGACTGATATTACAACTTCAGGCGAGTTAAAGGAAATAGGAAGGCATACCTGTATGCGAGTTAAGGCGAGTTACTGCCCCAGAGTAAGCCTTCTGTTCAAGTTTACTCAGATCTCGTCTTGCTTCCTCAAGTTTTTTTTCTTTTTTTGTAAACAATTTAACCTAGGTCAGGCATTGATAAACCAAATAAATCTAAAACTTCAGATCGGTCTTTGCGGAGAGCTCAGAAACACGTCCTTGCCTCATGCGTACATGCACAGAACATCTAAAGCCAGAGAGCACTTTTCGTAACAAGTACAAGTCTACTGCAGCCAACGAGGTCCTGTCGTACTGCACTTATTCAGATAACTCAATGGTGCAGTGTAGCCGCTAGCTGTTTAATTGAACGGTTTAGTTTTGAAAACAAAGGAAAACAAACAACTGCTGAAAATTAGTTTCCGTTTACCCAGCGATGCGGTTCCTAGTACGAACTGAATCTTCACAGATCTGGCCTGGGCTTCACTATGTACACATGACTACAAACACAGGTATACAGTCAAATAGCTCACTGTTGCAACAGATTAAATAAATATCATTACTATCACCAAATGTCCAAAATCATTAAGCATTTTTTTAGTTCGCATTTAGATACTCAACTGGCCGAAGCCTATGGTTTTCACTGTTTGCGCGCTCAATTTGTGAAACCATATCTTTCCATGCGGTCATTATAAAGGCTGGCATTGCTGAAATACTCCGTCACGGGCTTGCGATTGTGGTACTTTGCTCCACAAGTTCACTTACTTTCCTTATAATCTTACTATCTTTAACATGAAAATTACCATCTCTCAGTAATAAGAACTTTATCTTCAAGCAGCAACACGTCTCTTCGTTGTTTCAAAAAGTCTGCAATTCAAGGAAATCATAAAGTGTTGCATTTCATCCTCAAATATCCAGTTTGAAATGTTGTAGAAATATTGTTTACAAGGGCCTGTTGGCACCAGTTATCTTTTGTTTCGCAGTAAGTCTGCCAACGCCAGGTGGTTCAAACACAAACGATATTTTGTCAATGCAAAATGTTTTTAAAACAAAACTAGAATAAATGAACTTGCTGTATAAATTATTTCTGGTATGTATTGAATTCTCAAAGCAGGCGTGATCCAAGACTTCCCCCTTTGATAGTTGCTTGGCATGAATTTGTTTATCAATGACATTAGAGATCTTTTCATAAAAAGTACTAAACATGGTTGATGGATCAGGATCATATACAGTTTCCCAATCAATTGACTGGAATTCGTTTATCAGATCCTGTTTAATGAATGCTGAATAGTCTCTTATATAAGTTAAGATTATTTGGCAGAGTGGAAAACTTATCGAATATAAGGAAATTGGGTAAATGATCTGTATCTAATATTATGTAATACTGATTGTAAAATGCTCTGGAGAATTAAAGAATATATTACTAGTTACAATGTAGAGTAAACATGAGGCTGAAAAATGTGAGCCCATAACATTTAGGAATTCATCAGTTTGCTGACGAGACTCGGGTCTATATTGAACTCACTTATTATAATTAAAATTTTATTGAGATTTATTGACATTTGAGAAATTAAGAATAAAGAATCGAAAATCTGAGAGCAACTAATGAACAAAGAAAACGGCACAGGTCCTGAAGTACATCACTCAAGGTTTGGATGTTTAAGGTGGCTTAAATGAATTTCCATTTTCAATTGCCATTGAAGTTTATGACTGAAAAGCTTACTTGTTTATAAAAGATAATTGCTACTTGTTAAGAGATGATGTTACAGGGACTTTTCAGCTTATCAACTCAGACATTTTGGTTGCCATGGCAACTTGACGGGTCCTCAAATTTCAAGCATTCGATTGCATTTTACGCAAACGCGAGCCGATGAACCTCCCTTTTTATTGCGTCAAAATCGTTTGCTCACCAAGGAGCACATTTAGACAAATTTTTTTTGAAAACTCCTGTCAAGAGGTTTTGGCGCCCTAACAATATTTGGAAATGTTAAGGTGGCAAAAACCCCTCTTGACAGACATTTTTAAAACTTTCTTTTAAAATATCTGCTTGATGAGCGACTACTTTTTTTGCAAAACACAGTCAAATGCCAAAAAATTGGGTGTATTTAAGGCCCTGCCAAGTTGCTATGGAAACAAATTTTCCGATGGGAGTACACGGGTTGGCAAGCTGAAAAGTTTTTTTAATACAAAATAACAAAAACTGGCAGAAATCCATCATGATATACGAGAAAGCCCTTGGTTCAGTGGCACAGCGAAATGAAAAGCAGTTGGGAGCTACCTTGAGCCATTACTTCTCACGAGCTTCCTAGTGTGTGGCAATGTTTAATTCTCAAATAAATGTCACATATGCCTGAATTTAACAGACATTTTCTAAAATCATAGTCTTTTAAACATTAAAATGTTTTAGAGACCTAAGAACTTGAAAAGGTTTTATATATATATTTTTTTGACAGGGTTAACACCCAAACCACTTCATTCAGTGGAAATACTTTATAATTTAGTATTTTGACAAGTAGTAACGTTCTTTTTCTAAGAACAATAACAACTTTATCGGCGTCAGCCTTTGCACTTGTAGATAAAGACTTCTGAAAAAAATAAATTAGTTGTTTTTAAATGCGTTAACATGCATAACAGAGTCGTTTATGCCTCATCCAACGACGGCGACGAAGTCCAGCTTGGAGTAGACCGATCGCTGGGAGTACCTACATAAAAAATATTGAAGGCAATTTCTTGATGCACAATCCCACAGAATGGTACCGAGTGTAATGTCTTCGTGACACTTGGCAGCTCAACCTTTAATTTCAGAAAGACTCCTTCTCACTGGTAGATAAAGAACAACTGCCACGCCTTCTGATCTGCAGTATAGTAACCAGGCCATGCGACACAGTGCACGTCTTGTTGCCTGCGCGACACCAATAATCAGCAACACTAAAACAATGAGAACATTAACTCAATCTGAGAAACAAACAGCAGCTTGACTCCAATTACTGACAGGTTAGTATCATGATGAAGTGTTAAAAGCAGCACAGTTTCAACTCAGAGTGATGAACTGTTTCTGCAAAGTGTCAGTGTAAGCTTTTTGTTCTTTCTTTCTTATTTTGTATATCTTACTCTGGGAATGTTTTGGCACATTGTACTTAACTGGGTACTGAAGCACTTAGAGTCACTTTTCAGATATATACGTAAAAATTAGCTGCGAAAAACCAACATGCCACTCATTTTGTTCACAAACGTTCAGAAAGGCGCCAAGATGACGAAGGAAATAAGTTTCTCTAAAGAAACCTTCGGAAGCGTTCGGATTTTGGGCAGCACCTTGCTTTTAGAACAGTTGGTGATGGCTCGCCGGAAGCTGACTTTATTTAATCTCGTTTTAAAAACAAAATGACAAATTATTGGGTCGAGATTTTCTGTTCTTTTAATAAAAACAAAGTAATTGCACGTTTCACATATTTCTATTATAACTGGCAAAAAAAAGAGTCATTTGAAGTTCAAGTCGTCTTTACTTTTTACTTCATACATGAAGTCGTCGATGATACCAAACTTTTCCTCTTATTCACTGCGGTGGACATTGAGGTTGGCCTCTTGCAAATCAGCGAAAACTTACGACGTGCGCAGGGTGGTGCTGTCTTAACAAAACTCCAAGTGAATCAAGACAAAACAAGTCAACATTGCTTGGAGTGAGACAGCTCATTTCTTAATGGAACGGAACTGGTTCACGTTTCGTCTTGCAAAGCCCTCGGAGTATTACTTTTAATGTTTAGTATTTATTTAGCCTTTTCCCCGAAGGGAGAGGGACACCGCTACAGGTTTCCCCAATTACAGCAGGCCCTTTGTAGGGGAAGAGGAGACAGTCCACAACACCGGCATTAGCCTACT
>JAOBYE010175551.1:5269-27955 GCA_025403585.1 Parazoanthus swiftii
AGAATAGAATAGAATAGAATAGAATAGAATAGAATAGGATAGGATAGAATAGAAGACCATAGCATAGAACAGAATATATTTTAGTTCGATCAGATTAGATTAGACTTGGTTCGATTCGATTTGATTTGACTAGATTAGATTGGATTAGGTTTGATTAGACAATCTCTCTATT
Source organism: Parazoanthus swiftii (assembly GCA_025403585.1). Taxonomy (NCBI): domain Eukaryota; kingdom Metazoa; phylum Cnidaria; class Anthozoa; order Zoantharia; family Parazoanthidae; genus Parazoanthus; species Parazoanthus swiftii. The sequence continues at coordinate 5,442 of JAOBYE010175551.1, forward strand.
TCCAAATAGAATAGAAGAGATTAGATTAGATTAGATTAGATTAGATTAGATAAGAAATAGAACAGAACAGAATATAATAGAATAGAATAGAACAGATTTGAACTCGATTAGATTGGATTAGGTTTGATTAGATTAGATTAGATTAGATTAGATTAGCCGACCTCAACTAAGGAAACTGAATGGAGGAAATACTATATTTTGAAATATGTTAACAGTTGACGGCGGATTTTCCATTTGGACTGACTGGACCGAGTGCGGCAAGACCTGTGGCGATGCGACTCGCTCGCGCTCTCGCTCATGCACGAACCCACCTCCCGTGGGAAACGGAAAGAAATGCGTAGGCCCCACAAAAGAAACTAAGTCCTGTGGGCTGCCGGCATGTCTGGGTAAGTGCAAAGTAAATGAATGCAGTTACACATCTGAGACAATCATCTTTCATGTGGGTCCTACCAAAGGACTCTACTTAGGGGTTAATTGGAGGTCATTCCCCATTTCCCATTCTTTTTCCGGAGAGGATTTTTTTTTTCTCAAAGCTTTATGTAGCTGTTAGTGTTTAGTTATTAGTAAACACGTCCTTTAACACCCTTCTCGGATCTCTCTAACAGTAATATGAAAGTTAGAAATTATTGCCCGATTTTCGCCAAAATTATATTATTTGTACTTAATATTGTAGAAAGAGGATGTCTGTACTTAGAAAACAAGCTTTTTTTGTGCGTTTTTTTTTACGATAAACACAAAGCGCATAAGACTGGTTTTGTTTCATATAGTAGTTGCATTAAAATATTCAAAAACTATTTTTCCAACGCGGTTTTCTTAAAAATGATGTCATGGTTTTAGCATTTTGTAACCATGGCAACCAATATACCAGCTAGTTTTCATTCTTTATGACAACAGTGTCATTAAAGTTAAAGGCTGCAAGCGTAACTTTCGATGAAATATACAATTTTATTTCTTTTCACGAGCCCTGTTTCTTCTAATCTGAGATCGCATTAAACATCAAATATACCGGATAACGGAACTTTAGTTAGGTAATTAAAACTCCTTTAGTATTTTTCGTTTTAACTCTAGTTGGTTTTCACCAAGAAAATACTGAAACTAAGAATTATATTTGCAATTTATCACTGTTTTCTTGTACTTGAAAACAAATTTAACTGGAATTGGTTGTTCCGTGAGTGGATAGCTTTATTCGACGGAAAAAATGTACGCGTTCATATTTTTTGATTGGACGAGCAAATTATTTTCTGCTGAATAAAATTATCCAACTTTTGAACAACCTGGGCGAGCTGAACAATATCGTGTTAACGTGTTAACGTGTTTACTGTTCCAGTGAACGGCTGGGTTCCCCTTGATTGCTACAAGGATAAGGTCAGCAGTCGACGTCTGAGAAAATACTACAAGTCCACAGGGATCGCTTGGCCGGCCAATCCCTCTGCCGCGGACTTGAAGCCAATGTACGAAGCTTGCAAAGCGGGGGCTGAGGAACGAGGCTATGATTACTTCGGAATCCAGTTTAAAGAGGAGTGCTGGGGAGATATGGATGTACGTATCATAAGAAGGCAATGATTACCAAATCAACGTATCTAGCGCGTTAACGCTGTATCCCGTAGTATATTAAGCTAATTCAGATCTTAACCTGGGAGGTCGTGTGGTCTTGTTAAATAATACATTATGTGATTCGGCTTATCGCTTACATGTTTAAGGGGTTTTTTTCAGTTTGAAAACTGCTTAAAAAATGGGTGATTTTTCGGCACTTGGTTTTACTTTTGAGCACCGTTTTATAAAACTCTGTCACTGAGTTTATTTTTATTATTACCTTCAGCAAGCAAATTTTCACTTATTACCTAATACTTGCAATTAATACAATAAGTGGAAGTCAGTTGCAGCTAGGGAGTCGTTTTCATCACAAGATATGGCGATGTTTAACCACGAAAAAGGAGGGGGGTGGGATAGGGTTTGGGATGCAGAGAATCAGTATCTCGGTTGATCTTTTACACATGCAGGCACTAACGCCCAGACAGCCACGACAAACCGACTTTACACGTGTGTAGTTACGGCATTAGTCACACGAGCATAAATCAGTTAACTTGATTTTTTGTTTGGCTGGTCGCTGTTTGTTTTTCTAAGTCCAGGCCAGGAAGAGGAGATAGAGTTGGAGTTTTCATCGAACAATTAGCGCCAAATTTTCCGTGAAATTCAAAAACTAATCGGAATAAGCTAAATTATTCTTTTTGGTTTGACTCAATTCCTATAAAAAGCAACGGAATTATAATCAGTGTTTAAAAAAATATAATTAAGAAAACATTTTTTTTTAACCATTCACACTAAAGCTATCAAAAGGAGAGTTTTCCATCTCCTTGTCTTCATCGTGAAACGTAAACAATCCACTGGTTATCAATTTTCAACATAAAATGTTTCAAAACGTACTTGACTCTCGTCCTTGAACGCGGTATTAACCCCCTACTTCCTGGGGAAGCGGCTTATTTCATGTCAGGTCTTCTTAAGAAGGGGCTTATTAGAAAAAGAGACTCGCTTTATACACGCCGGATCGTGGACAGGTCCAACAATTCAGAGCCCAAAACCTATGACGAAAATTTATGAATTATGTTTCTAAAATGATTTCTTTTTCGTTTTACTGTAGGGTGAGCGATACGATGACTTTGGAAAGGTAGAAACTTTTTACAAGGGAAAGGATGGCTTCAAGGTTGGCGCCAAGGATACAAACTGCGTTTACGCGATACAAGGTACATAGCAAATTCACAAGAGCTACTAAAGTATATTCTCGACAAAGTGTTTAAAAGTCTTCTTGTCCTGATTAATCGGAAACTCCTTACAGATCCTTACACATACTTCTCAACGTCGAGGTGCTGAAGCTCAGCAACATTGAGGTCTCAGTAAAACCCTTGAGATTTACCTGTTTACATAACATCACCAAAGGCTAAGCAAAAAGAAATTGGTTATTCTATTGTGCGGAAAGCAGTTAAGAGTACCTCACGAGTTCACTGAAACAACATTTAATGTCATTTGTTACAGCTGTTAAAGCAATATGACGACAGTTCTTTCTTTGTTTCATTGAATGGTGGATTGTTGTGTCCAGTCCTCTCATTTTGTTTGTTATTTGTTCACAAATTGAACAGAAACGGTTTTCATGACGATAGATTCGAGTTTCGTATCCTACCGGGCCTGACACCGTGAAATTTTGCTGAACTGGACCGCGAGTCTTACGACAAAACTATTAGACTTAAGAGGTCTGTGAGAGTTAACGGGCGTGGCGCGAGAACCGTTTTTCAGGAGATTTTTGCAGTAGTTTTCAAATGTAGCCGATGGAGACTTAAGTAGTCTTCAACAATAGACATAATCGAGTCAAGCTTGTGCAATTATTTCTTATTATTTGTCTGTAGTGGATGGCGCATGGACCAAATGGACAGAGTGGTCCGTCTGTGACAAAACTTGTGGCGCAGCCGTCAAGATCCGATCACGTGCCTGCACTAACCCCAAACCAAGAGGTCTGGGCAAGAAGTGTGTCGGTCCCTCCAGCGAATCAAAAGCCTGCAGCCAACCGCCGTGTACAGGTAAGCAAGAACTAAATCTAGTTTCCATCTCTTCGTTCGGGCTCGACTTTTTATCGTTTTCTTACCCTTTTGTCTTCTTTCATCTTTTTTGAAAAAGGGAAGTGAAATACGTTTTAGCTTTCGTTTTTTAGCCTTTGTGTAGTTCTTGATTTTAGCTTTCCTTGTATTTTATCAGGCAGACGTTTTTCATAAATAGCAGGTTTATTTCCTTTCAGAGGCCACCAGGTGAACGGACTAGGCGCGCAAGGCACGCCGGACTGATTTTGGCATATGGCACCATCCCACAACTCCTTGCGCGCGGGGCTGCTTTTCCAAAGTGGCGTCCAAATTCGAGAACCACGACTCGTGTGATTTTTTGCCTAATTGCTTTCTGGGATGGTGCCATAGGCCAAATCGAGGCGGCGCGCTGTGATTGGCCTACTGAGGTCACATGACAAACTGCCGATCGTCTGACAGTTAATGTAATGTTGTTGCCTGAATAGAGATTATTAAGAATATTATTACATTCCTCGTTTATTCTATAAACTATAAAACTGCTACTTTAAGAACCAGCGTTATTCACAGCTTTCACTACAATTATACAGACCATTTATTACACATAATGCATCCGAGTGACCATGAACAAAATATTTCGAATCAAGGCCAGAAAGGCTGAAATACAGCAAATGTGTGAGAACTTAAAACTTGACCTCGACTTGAAGATATCGTTTTTGTCATTGAGGCGTATTATGTATTAGTCCGATTCACCGGTACATCTGTTGATCTTTTATCCTATAGGACAACAAGAAGTCGCCTTTCTGTAATAACATAAAACATTTATGTCGAACAAAGATCAGAACCAGAGAAAAGTACTTTTGGCGCTATCGTTGGCCACTGACAATCGAAAATATGGTTTGCCGTTTCAAAAGCAGGAATTCAGTCTTGCCATGAGCAAGAAAGCCCAACAATGTTCGTTTTCTGATTTGAGCAGGTATTACTGTTTTAAATTCAGAACTCAATTCAATACTTTTAGTAAGCCTTCAAGATACAAAAGAAAACTGCCGTGTTACGGGGTAAAATGTTTCTTACGAAGTTTCGTGCTTGCTACAGTGAGTCCCTCGTATACCGAAGATTTCTTGCTAGATTTTGTTTGGATAAAGCAACCCACTGCTGGTCAACTTCGAAATATTTGCATAAGACTCTTTACCTCAGTTCAAAGGTTTGTTCTGATGCGGCGTAACGGATGAATTCTCGTATAAATACATAATCGTACAATAGTAACATCAATTGAGGATATTGTTACACATTCCAAGGTTTTTACGATGATGATGATGATGAATATGATGATGATGATGATGATGATGATGAAGATGATTATGTAGATTATCAGTGTTATGATGATAACGACGACGACGAATATGACTATGTAGATTATTGTTATTGAAGATGACTTATGTTTGTGTAACAGATGAAAAGTGGGTGCCGCTAGACTGCTATGGAGACAAAGTAAGCAACCGCCGACTGCGGTACTACTACAAGCCCACAGGGATACCATGGCCCGCTGATCCCTCCAAGGCCAACCTCAAGCCGATGTATGAATCCTGTAAGGCTGGCGCCGAGGAAAGGAAGTTCGACTACTTCGGCATACAAAACAAAGTGGAATGTTGGGGAGATGACATTGTATGTAGCAATCATGATAATTGTTATACTGTGTACCTTGTATATTGTAAGAAGGGTTTGATGGTTGTAAAACGATAAATTTGAGCAATTATATCGGGTTTCTTTTCTAAGATGACTATTGTATACGCAGATATCGTCGCTTCACTTAATATGCGTGAAACCCAGAAGAGACTGTGCTGGTTTATTACAAACTGCGTAATGGCATCTTGCTTCAAGAAGTTATTACATTTTGTGTCTTAGCTACATTTTGTTTCTTTCATTACATTTTTCGTCAACGTGAAATTTTGTTGTGGTGATAATGACAAGAATAACAATAACAGTAATAATAATAATAATAATAATAATAATAATAATAGAAATAATAATAAAAATTAAACGTTTGAATTTACAATAGTAGGACTAAATATGCTTAGTGATAAGGCAACCCAGTTACAAAAATATCTTGAATCTTTCTGTGTTAATCATTAAAAGAGTGAAGTGAAGACCACGAGATCTCATTCAGGTCTGATCTTCTCCCATAACTGAAACAAACTAGGATGGGAACAATAAAATTAATACATCCAAATCTATTTACTCTAGTTGTAAGTTATCGCAATCGCCAGAGTGTTGGTATAACCAGCTACACCCCAAACTTAAATAAGGTTACTATAGAGCTATACGTCCTCAGTATACAAATCCTACTATTAGCTTTTTTTCAGTAGTTGCTTAAATACTCATTCCAATTATCGGGATTATTACTAATTACATCGTGCGTCACAAAGGCCATAGTGCCGACTTCTTTTCACTAAAAGTAAAGCGAATGGGAAGTGAATTCCTTTCTTCCTTTTACGCGGTTCTTCCAAAGCTGGTACTCGTATTGAACTCTCTTTTTACTTGTTGTTACAACGTTTTGACAAAAGGAACATTTATTATTAAACGTATTTTAGCTAATGAACTCTGGCAGGCTCGCCCCTTAATTGGAATACCAAACATTTAGATTCGGGCTGTCAGCCAGAAATCGCAAACCAAAGCCGCTGTCAGCCACGTTTCCTACACGGGTCGTATTGTACTGCTCGGTCAGTTTTATTATTTTTTTTGCGAACTGAGTCTTAATTTTTTTGTTCTTATAAAGAAAGGAGCTGTTCAAGTTGGAAGATAGATTTTGTGGTTTGAACAAAAGCTCGAGCTTGGAATCGTTTTTATCCTGTTTTAAAATTTAGTCCAATTTGGCCTCAGTATGGTTAGCACAAGCTGCCCACAAACCTAAGCCATTGAGCTGCACCATGAATAGGCATGTCAAAGTAAAACTGCCAAATACCCGGCCAGCTTTTGTCTGATGTGTGGTAACTCATAACTAGTTGTGGCTTTAAAAAAAAAATAACAATTTTTTTATCATTCTGTTTTATCAGGATGCCGATTACAAACTATTTGGTAAGAAAGACACATTCGCTACGGGCAAGGACGGGTTCAAGGTTGGCTTTGGAGACACAAACTGTGTTTATGCTGCTAAAGGTGAGGCTCTTACAGGGTATTTTAAATAAAAACTCACTATATTTTTTGCGAGTAGAATGGAATTTTTGTGACTTTTTAAAGTCAGGATGAGAAAATATGCTTTGTCAAATGTGTATTGCAAGTTTTTGCCGTTTGCTGATTTCGGAGAATTAGCTGTTTGTCAGAGCAAATAGACTTTTACTCACGTTGAGAGTTTTTAAAATCTCTCAGAAACAAAGGGGAACAATTATTACATTCCGCCGAGTTAAAACTTTTTAAAATAACGCTAAAGTAGATGATTTTTCGAAACGTTTTCGAACGTAACAGTTCTTTCTCAGAGTTTCTCGTCTTCTGTTTACCGTTGACTCTGCTCAATAATTGTTATTTACATTGAAATCTCCAGGTTATCATCAGGACTTCTGCTGTTTTGTCTTGGTGATGCTTCCTAAAGAATGAGTGTTTTCAGAAGTATAGTAATTTACTTCTGGTTAAAACAGCGGAGAGGTGACAGGGGAAGCTTACACTCCCCGTTCTACTGTTTCCCCTAACCTTTCTTACCTAGTTTTGTTACTTGGAATTGTGTTTTTTTGTTTGCGTTTTCTCGCTTTCATTTTCATTGTCAGATACAGTTTTAGACGCATATCCAGTGAATCTCAAACATTTTCCAGACGAAGCACCCATCAAAACCGTCCGCATCCACCCCTCCCCCCCTCCCTTTCATACACACAAGTTTAGATTCTGTCAAAACTGCTGACGTAAGTCTGAAGAAAAGTTTGTTGTCAACGTTAAAATTATATAAGAACGTATTTATTTTAATTAGTTGTTGTTTTATACATAAAAGACAATAAAGCACGTTAATACAGCTCAACATAACACAACAACAAAATACAACACAATACAATACATTACATTACAATACAATACATTACAATTCAATGCAATACAATACAATACAATACAATTAAGTGCAACATAACATAACATAACACAACACAACACAACACAACACGAGGAAACAGAACGCAATACAATACTGTTGCGTTACTAATCATCTTTTTTTATATTTAAACATTTTTTAATTCACAACTACGGAAAAACAGATACAGCTAATAATTGTAAATACAGTTTAAAGGAAAACAAACTTATTACAATAAGCGAACAATAAATAAACAATGATCTTTGCATTTTGCAGTTGACTGCGGTTTTACTAAATGGAGCGAATGGTCAAAATGTACCAAGACATGTGGAGCGGCTAGTAAATCGCGCACGCGCGCTGCCACCAACCCACCACACAGAGGAATAGGCAAGAAATGCGACGGACCTCTACGAGAGACAAAGGCCTGCAGTCTACCGGAATGTGATGGTAAGTAACTGCAGTGATACGGATTTATATCATAGATACTGAGATTTCCTCACGAAAAAAGATTACGTAAAAACGATACGTAAAATGCATTAGCCAAAAGGCAACGCGAACGATAAAAACTCACTAGTGAAAAAACAACGTTCGTCGAATTACAAACGCTAACGACAAAAACTCGCGGGATTTGGGATGACGCTGCCCGCTGTTTTGGTCTAGCCTTCTTGTCAGCCCATTTTATCACAGAAACGCAAATTCTAATCAACAAGTTTCTCTCCTCATTGTTACAGAAAAATGGATCAACCTTGGCTGTTGGAAGGACGTGGTTGGCGCACGCGCACTACCTCACTATTACAAATCCACAGGGATCCCATATCCAGAACCAGAAAAAGAGCATAACCTCAAGCCCATCTATGACTCGTGCAAGGCGGGAGCTGAGAAGAAAGATTACTGTTACTTTGGCCTTCAGTTCAAGAAAGAGTGCTGGGGAGGAGATGAGGTGAGTTGATGTCGATCTTTGATCGAGCAGTGCCTTTCCCTCGAAAATAAACTAAGATTGTTTTAGTAAGGAGACGACAATTAGGCTTTGATGAAATGCGAAAAAGAATGGTTTGTGTGTGAAATTTGTCAGTTTACTTGTTGGTGCAAAATATTTCTTTATAATTCCTCTGGTTCTCCCACAAATGTTCTTTAATGTTTGGCGGTGTGCAAAGAACATTTTAAGTCTGGGTCGATGATCAACCGTGTTTTTCCATCCCCCCCCCCTAATCACGATATTAAGCGGTCAGTCCCTAATGTCTTCAATACGCTGTTTCAGGGAGCCCCTTATAAGAAATACGGCGCCGTTAAGACGTTTGGTACCGGCAAGGACGGCTACAGCGTCGGCTACGCAAACACAAACTGCGTTTGGGGCAAGAAGAGTGAGTAGCCAATAGTGAAACGTGGTATTAATAGTTATAAATTTATAAACTACAAAATAATAACAATAATAATAAAATAATAGTAATAGTAGTAATAAGGTAGTTATAACGTAATAGTAAAAAACGAAATATGAAAAATAAGAACATTGACAATATCTTGAAAGGATTTACTATAACTTTGGAAAAAGAACACTAATGACAATTAGTATTATATCAGATGTAATTAAAATAATAATGATGATGATAAAGATGTTATTAATGATAATGTTGATAATGATGATGGTGATAATGATGATGGTGATAATAATGATGGTGATAATGATGATGGTGATGATGATGATGGTGATGATGGTCGTGGTAGTGGTGATTGTGGCAGTAATGATGATTATGATGACGACGAGTATGTTAATAATAGTAATGGTTTAATTAAGGTATAACTACTTTGCTAATTTTTTGTCTTCGGAGGTGAAAGTTGTAAGAACACTTGAAGACCTCTAAGAGGCCCGTTTAAGCGAATCTGAATTTGTTGGTCCTGTACCATCCAGGACGATATTGGGTGGGTTTTATTGGTTCACAGTTCTCTTCCAACATTGTTAACCAATCATCATTGTCGGCCGTTGTAGATTGGTTCCTAAAGCTCCTAAACGTTTTTGTGTTTCCCGGTTTTGTTCGCTTTTAAGGATTAGTTTCATAAATTACATTTTAGTTAGGCAAGCGATATTTTTAATATTATATTTTGGGGTGACAGAGGAGTGGCGGTAAGGAGGGAGGGACAAACGACTTTTCGCGAGTGTTTGTATGTGTTTGTTTTTGCTTTAAATGGAGGTTAATGGGACTCCGTGACTTTTATTGGAATTGGCTTTTAAATCAAACTGGTAAACATATCTGTAAATTATTCAAGTTAATTGTAATACTTTAGGTATTTACTACTATAGATGAAGAAGATAAAAAGCTAGAGTCCTTTTTATTTTTATTATTTATGTTGTCTTCAACGTTGTCATTATTATCATTTATATTACTATTATTATTATTATTATTATCATTATTTTTGTGCGAAATGAAAATAAAGATTATTATTATTATTACTATTATTATTATTATTATTATTATTATTATTATTATTATTAAGTGTTCTCGTTCTGTGTTCCCTTGCAGTTGACGGTGGCTGGACAGAATGGACTGCCTTCGCTGCGTGTGACAAGACCTGTGGGGAGGGGGTGAGGAAGCGAACGCGCACGTGTACCAACCCCAAGCGAGAATGTATGGGAGCGGCTTGTCCTGGCTCCGACACCGAGACTAAGGCCTGCGTGCTTCCGGCCTGTGGAAGTAAGAAAAGCAAACTTGCTTATTCCTTTATGACTGAACCTTTGAATAACCCGCTGCTGTTAGAGTTTTATCACTGATGTGATAAAAACACAGAATATCCCAGCGTGGACATGTATGACATAAACATGGGAACACGCACACGCGCAAACTGTAGCTTCCATTTTTGTGTTTTTTTTTCTTCTTGTTTCATTAATGTCAACATGCGTGAAACAAACACAAGAACATACAACTTTTCCCTCCTATATTCTTATTTGTTTTCGTATTTCATGAAAGTGTAAAACTGCATGAAACAAGCACAGTTGTCAATTTGTTCTGTTAATTCCTGCGCGTGTGTTTAATTTTTCTCGTGCTTATCTCACGTGTGTGAAGAATTGTTGCTTATACTCGTTTTTGTGTTTGTGCTTGTCACGGTAATGTCAAACAGGCCTTTTGAAAATAACAACTAGTTTTCCCTTTTTTATTACTGAACTTGCCTTCCTTATCATTGCACATTATCTTCGCCAACTTTATACTTCTTCTTTCTTATCATTAGCTTTACCACCCCAGACCGTTCTATTTAAATATTTATTCATTGGGTTTACACTTGCACTTGTAACTGCGACTCTTTTCCTTATTTACTTTTTGTTCTATATACTTGGCATCTCTACTACGTGTGTATTCGTGTAATGGAAAACTTTTGCGAATTATGATATAAAAACAAACCGAATAAAATAAATTAGTTGTATTTTTTTTCTTTGTTATTTTACCTATCCTTATTTGTACACTCCTTCCTTATCTTTGTATTTTTCATTCCTTTTTATTTTTTCTTTCTTTATCACGATTTTAATTTTCCTTTCTTATCTTTTTTGTCCTTCCTTATCTTTCAAATTTCATTGTAGTTTCCTCCCTTATTACTGAACGTTTCCTTTCACATCGTTGTCATTTTTCTTCCTTATCTGCATTTTTCCTTGAGTAATGAATAAACTTGTTGTTAACTTCCCTTCTGGTTCCCGCAGACGGGCCATGGGTTGCACTAGAATGTTATTAACTTGTTAACTTCCCTTCTGATTCCCGCAGACGAGCCATGGGTGGCACTAGAGTGTTATAAGGATAAGGTGAATGATCGCCGGCTTCCTCACTTCATGGGTGAGACTGGAATCCCTTACCCAGGCAATGACGCTCTTGCCAACCTCAAACCCATGTATGAAGCTTGTAAGAAGATGGCAGAGGCTCATGGATATCCCTTCTTTGGAATACAATTCGGCAAAGAATGCTGGGGCGGCCCACAGGTCAGTAGCAATTCCTTTATCTCGTAGCAACTAACCTATGACCTTTGACTTTTGTGGACTACGTGTAGTTTTGCAGGTTTGCTGATCGGGCTGTATAGAAGCTGACGTCTTTTAATTTTAGCACCTGAGACTGGAGACTTATTAGAAGGGGGTTTACTAGAGGCTGGAGACTAGTTAGAAGGGGGACTTACAAGAGGCTGGGGAGTTATTAAAATTAGAAGGGGAAGCTTTCTAGAGGCTGGAGACCCAATAGAAAAAATACGATATTCGAATGGTTCGCGCTCTGCCCACCCGAAGGTTAAAGAACGACAAACTAAAGTTAAAAACGTTTTGTAGTCAATTTCAAAACTACCAGTTTTAAATGTTGCTTGGTGTTGTGTTGAAAACCGTCGTTATCTTTTTAAGGTAGCCACAAAATACCGACACTCGCTTGCCCAGGAGTGAGAAAAAAGGTAGTTTTAATTGGGGATTAGTACATTGTACACCTATGCAAGAATGGATCCAGCGAAAGTGTTAAAGAATATGCACAATCTTTATTCGAGAAAGGTGTGGGAAAAGATACGTATAGTGTGTCATTTCTAATGATCTTCATTTAGGGGTGCGGTTGTTTAGGACTATTGTAAAATGGAAATAATAACCTTAGCTGTTCCCTGGGGAGTAGTCTTTCCTGGAATACTAGAAATACATCCTGTGAATTAACAACAACGTGGCCGCCTAACTTAATTTTCGCTCTCAAAGAGGAGCCGTTACTTATTTAAAGTAGCAGTTTTTTAGGGAATGTGGTATACTGTCCTTCTGACATGTCTAACGGCCGAAGGGTTGTTTTCTCTTCCCTTTCAAGAACTCAGAGTACACAAAGTTTGGACCATCTGACAGTTACGGTGTTGGAAAAGACGGCTACAAAGTGGGATATCGCGATACCAACTGTGTCTATGCAATGAACAGTGAGTGGCGAAAATTAAATAGAAGATATTACTCGGGAGCCCTCAAAGCATTTATCGATGGGCTTATGGTTAGAGTGGGCTTATACTCGGGGGGAGACTTGTAATCGGAAAGAAATTTGCGCTTCAAACTTGCTTGGGTGAAATGACTGGATCGAATTTTACGTCTCAAAATCATTTACTTTAAAATGACAGTAGACACACGTTAAAACCGTAATGACTGTTTTGAAAGTCTTCAAAGACTCTGAAACACTGGCATTAATGTAGTTAACCGTACGTATTCAAACAAACAATAACTAAAGGCTTTTTTGTTTACGGTTTATTTCAAGAAAATTGCTTGGCTCCCTCCGAATATAAGCCCATGGACTGGATTCCAGGGGAGAGCTTATATTCTGAAGTTTACGGTATTCCTAAAATCTTTAGAAGGCTTTCAAAAATTTTGTTCGACTTTCAAATTCGGAAATTGACATTCTCACTAGTAATGTTATTTATTGTATATTTTTATCCAGTGTTTGGTATTTGATAAAACAATTATTTCACTCACGTTGGTTGGACATGAGCTTATGATAGCTGACTCGGTGATCTGCACCTCGTCCGCTATGCAAAAGCTTATACCGAACGCGTGTTTGTGGAATATTAACTGTAAGGTCCCGGGTGTAGCGGTTTGTCGGTTTTTCTCTACGTTGTCTAATGGTGTATGCGTTGCGTTACCTTTCGCGACGTTGCCTTGCGTTGTGTTTACGTTGCGTTATGCTGTGTTTTAGCTTAAAGTAGGTGGATTCACACGAATTTCAAAGTCTTTTACTTTTCAAAACATAAAATTGAGTTTAAAAACGGTCGTTTTGACTTGCAGTTAATGGCAATTGGTCCCCGTGGGGAGAATGGTCGGGTTGCGGCAAGACCTGTGGACAAGCCTTTTCAATTCGCAAGCGTTCTCGTGGTTGCTCCAACCCTCCCGCCCAGGGGGTGGGGAAACCGTGTGATGGTCCAAGTGAAGAAAAGAAACCTTGTAACCTGCCTCCATGCCCAGGTATAGAAAAAACGTCTTTGATGTAACTATTTTGAACACAAATATAGTTTTATCGGTGACTACTTCTTGAAAATTAGTCTTCCCTGTATAATACATTAGACACTTAGCTCTAGAGGCACAACTCATATCAGTCATTAAGTAAATAATTATAACGTATTATTTAATTAAAGTATATCATTTCGCAGTTTTATCACAAAGTCAGTTTCTTATTTCTGATTTGATGGTTAACAGTGTAACTTGGCGGTAATGTAAGAACTAACAGGTGTATTTTATCAGTAAACTATTGTAATTTTTATTATTGACAAGAATATTATTAATATAATTATCAAAGCTATTTTGGACAAATGGCTATACATCTCGGTGCTCTCTTGCTTAAAGTGAAAGAGAACTGTTTTAAAGGTCAGTTTTCAGAATTCCCAAGACTTGATAGCTTTAATTTAAGGAGAATCTATTCCCGACCTGATCGATCGGTTGAACTTTGGACGACCTTCTCTCGCCACACCATCGGTGGACAGGGACTTTAAAGATCCCGCGCACTCTCTGTTGTGATCTGTTAACTCAAGGCGTAACTTAATGTCTCAGATTGAAATCTTTGTGAACCGCTGATAGCGGTCTGGCTAAGACCATCAACCGCTGAACTATATGTTAGCTGTGTACAGGTTGCTGAAAAGCTCCCCAGCGAGCACCTGAAATTTTTTTTGTGTTCCTCAGGGAACTGTTTTTTCCATATAAGGTAGGGCTTACTGTTAGAGCTGGTAACCAATGACTTTTAAACCAATCAAAGTCTCAAAAACACAATAATTTAACAAACGAACAAAGAACAATTAATGGATCGATTCTCTGTCTTGTTCCCCGATTGATATTGGACATTAAAATCGCCTCGAAACCACAATAAAATGTTTTGCATACAAACGAGAACCTACAACTGTTGTCTGTTATATTATTTTTGAGAGAACAAAATGGTGTGTGTGCCATCTTGCTTAACAGAGCCAGGCAGGTCTATGTTTCAGAGAGTTGTTGAATGAATGACTGAGTGTTGCTCTGCAGGCGATGGAGGGTGGGGCAACTTCACGGACTGGTCAAAGGACTGCACCAAGACCTGTGGAGGAGGAATACAATACCGCACAAGGTTGGTTGGCCTTTTTGATTGATTTATGAGTGATTGAGTGACGAGTTGCCTTTATTCACTGACTGGCGGACTAGTCGATTAGTTGGTTTGATGGTTGTTGATGGATTGATTGATTGATTGATGGATGGATTGACTGATTGACCGAATGATTGATTGATTGATTGATTGATTGATTGACTGTGGGTTACTCAATCGAACACTGCATTTTCTTTTGGCAGATGCTGCGACAATCCGCTGCCAGAGTCAACAGGGGCTAAATGTGATGGACTCGGGGTGGAGACTCGCGCATGCAACACTCAGAAGTGTCCTGGTAAGTGACAAACTGCAGCTTAAATGTTCACCTACATGCCCACTGGTGTTTGTCCTAGCTGAAACTACAACATGACGAGGCGAAACGTTGTTAAACGACTGTGTAGAACTCTGATTTAAACTGACGATATATCAAAACCTTGAGTATTTGGAAATTCAGGTGAAACACTACTGCACGACTGTCTAGAACTTTGACAAGCACTTTTGATATCATAACTTGCTATTTTTGAACATTTAGATGATTCTGATTTCCGAGAGAAGGCACATATTCCATGTACGTTACCTCAAAAATATAGGAAGTACCATTTAAGGCCACGCTAACAGGCCAACCACCAGATGCAACAACATTGTAATGAAGCTTTGTTCTGTTTTTACCATAACTATAATGAAAAAATTATAAAATTGATGTACAACAGGACTACTTATCTTTGAATCTTTCGATATATTGCAGACTGAGGGAATAAACGTGTTGTTGTTGATAAGGTTTCTTATTAGGCCGAATCCTATGTTGAGACGTTTGTTAAGGACATTCATCAGGTGTGTTTAAGGCCTTTTTAGTTCAACATGACGTTTGGTTGATCATGTTTTGCTGTATGATACAAACTATAACTTTAAGAAATAGTGTTCCTGTGGAAGGGTCACCTTGGCGATTGAAAGCGTTTACCTGCAGGATCGGAACTTTCGTTCAAGATGGTTCAGTCCTTCTTCGTCGGTCATATCGAGTCTTGTTTATGTCAAGGCGTAATGATTCATAAAGGACTTTTCTTTAGGATGCCGTCAGTTGACAGAATAGGGGTATACTCTAATAAGATGTCGGACAGATATGCATAATTCAACGAGATTATCATGGTGTTTCGATAACTGTTACACGGTACAATTTTTAACGTAGCATTGTTGCGCGAAAATCCATGTAGTATAACGGGGTAAATGAACGAGTTATTTTATCCGGGTAACATGACAACAATATGAGTTTTTGAACACCATTTAAAAAACTTGCAACGCGTTGCCGCAGCGAAGCAGCGCTACAATTCGTAACCATGCGCTATGTTACACAATTTCGATTTTCGATGCAACAATGTTGCGCAAAAAAATCGTCTTTCCGTGTAATATCACCTTAAAAGCAAAGTGTTAAGTTGTTACTTGGTAACGCTTTCCTGCAGGTTACAAACCGTGGAGTGATTGGGGCCCGTGCAGCGTGACCTGTGGGGCTGGCGTCCAGGAACGTAAGAGGGAATGTGCAAGGAAAGACAAGGACTGTTCTGCGTTCGGGCCTGCAAAGGAAACCAAAAAATGCGTCAAGGTACGCAGTGTCTTAGTGATTGTTAAGTACAGTGTGTAGAAAAGAAGGGAAGGGGAAGGCAAAGGAGTATATAACCAAAAATAATAATCCAAGTTGAAAGACGTGTGCACTTACACGTAATTGGTTTTGAATATACTCTCTTTGCCGCCCGCCGTCTCCCTCCAACCCAAGTTTTATTGGAATATAACGCAACCCAGGTACTTGGATACTGTACGGAGAAAATAGATAAACTTTCTGGAAGTGTAGAGGTTACTATAGATCGGGTGCTAACCTGTGTTTTGTAGTATTTTTAAAGCCAAAGAGCATTCATATCAGACACCCTTAAACCAGAGTACTGACAAAGAGAGTGAGATAGGGGCGCATCTTCGGCTTCCACCGACATCACAATTTGAGAGAATCCTTTAAACTTTCAATAATAAACCTAATTTTGTTGTTACCATTATCATTATCCCCAGCCGCCCTGTGCCACTGACGGGGGATACACAAAATGGACTCCATGGGGAGACTGTAGCGTCACTTGTGGTAACGGAGTGGTAAAACGAACGCGAACTTGCACCAACCCGCCACCCAAGAAAGGAGGGAAGGATTGCTCCAGTCTTGGTAGGTTTCTTTTGTTGTTTAACACCCGAGACAAATCCTCCTCTTAAGCCCACGTTTCATCTGACCTGCGATTTAAGTGAAGTGTTTATGCGAGTGATTTAACCATACTTTAAAGGGTTCGTCAGAGGTTAAATAGCGGCCCCCGTGGAGTCTTGAAGTCGCTGTCAAAAATAACCGAACTCAACTAGCCAATCAAAAACCTGACTGCGTTTTTCGCACGTGAACTTCCCGTGTGGCCGTAATTCAAAATTCACCGCGCTTACCCACTGCGTCTTTGAACAATAGTACCGATGACAGGTAATGCGCAGCCATTTCTGTTCTGTTATAGGGGGTCGATCTATTAATAGATCCCGGTCTATTCAACCTCTGACAAACCCTTTAATATTTCTCATCAACGGTACCTCTTGTAATTAGGAAATTAGGTAGCCAAGTAACACACAAAAAAACTTTATCCTTTTCAACTGTGGAAGTCCGATTTTGGATTGTTTCGCATTTTTACCACAAGAACAACTTAGTTTAGATATATACAACCATGTTTCGATCTATATGATTATCATTAGAGAATCTGACATGCTAATTGAAAACATCTCCAGCCACGCTTCTTTGTAAGGATCTGGTTAGCTTACGTGTTGTTTTGTCCCGTTTCAATCCCACAATGCAACGATGATACGATCAACCTGCTCTAAATTTAGCTCACAAAATTGTCTTAACTTTAGCATATAACATTATTGTTAGTGTTGTTATTATTATTATTTTTATTACAAACATTATCATTATTATTGTTATTATCAATATTATTATTATCACTTCTGCTAAGTTTGGGTCGGTTTGAACCATATTTCTATTTTGTTTTCTGGCTCAGAACGGCATAATTAAGGTAGTTCATAACAAGACTGTCTAACTTAATTGCCGTACCTTTTGACTCTTACGAATACTTGAATCACTGTCTGAACGGTGCCTGTTGACAGATTTTTTATCAACAAACTTTTGTGCATGCGCAAAGCCGTGAAAAAGCCCTTTGAAGTGATGATTATTCATTTGTTACGTCATTTAATCAGGCCCAGCAGAGGAGACTAAAGTGTGCAACAAACCAGCCTGTGGAATCGATGGTGGCTACACCCCGTGGGGAGACTGGGGAGACTGCTCGGTCACGTGCGGCGAAGGTGTTCAGATACGAAAGAGGACTTGTGACAAACCTAAACCTGCCCATGGAGGCAAAAATTGTGATGCTCTCGGCTCAGCGCAAGAGACGAAGAAATGTAGCAAGCCAGCATGTCCGACTGATGGCGGACTCACACCCTGGGGAGACTGGGGCGACTGTTCTGTCACCTGTGGCGATGGAGTGGTGACTCGCACGAGGACATGTACCAATCCTAAACCAGCCAATGGAGGCAAAAATTGTGATGCTCTCGGCCCAGCGCAAGAGACGAAGAAATGTAGCAAGCCAGCATGTCCGACTGATGGCGGACTCACACCCTGGGGAGACTGGGGCGACTGTTCTGTCACCTGTGGCGATGGAGTGGTGACTCGCACGAGGACGTGTACCAATCCTAAACCAGCCAATGGCGGAAAAGATTGCTCAAAGCTTGGTCCTCAACGAGAAACGAAGAAATGTAGCAAGGTATCTTACCCTTAAAGATCATTTATCGTAGTTGACTATAGCATGAACGGTAATCTCAAAGGAATCCCTCAGCTAAAAACTCTCGAATAGAGCTTTGGTATTGGATAAACCCGAAATAGCAGTTAAAAGTAAGATAATTCTGTTCACAGATCCAACGCCAATCAACTTAGTTTGCCTATTTATCGAGTATGAATTTCCTGCGTACCGCCGTTTTGAAACATACATAAAAGTATAATATACGATACAATACAATACGATGCAATACAACGCAGTACAATACAACACAACACAACACAACACAACACAACACAACTCAACACAACACAACACATAACAATACAATATATTACAATACAATACCGTATCGTACCATCAGTTCAGTACAAAACATACTTTATTCTGCTCTCCGAGGGGCTTTTCAGGGTAGTTTACACTGTGTCATTAATCAGTCCTGAAATTACGAAAGTGAACGACAGGGGGACTGGCAATGGCACTGCGACGAGTAAACGTCACTTTTCAATTTCGTAGCACCAGCGAAAATCAAAGATAGGAAATAAGCAAACTAAATCGCTTAGTGTTAGCTCTGTGAACAGAACTTTTAGTTTTAACTCTCCACACGGACTAGACAAGACAAAAGTTTATTTGAGAGGAAAAGCGTACTTCAGCCGAAGATTTCTCTATGCCCCTCCATTGTTGTGACTTTTTGTGCGTGGAAATAAATAGATCTGATTTTTCCCATTATTGCTTTTACAGTATAGTAACTTTTATCAGGACTAATCAATATCATCAAATTTTTCCAGCCTCCTTGTGGAGTGGATGGCGGTTTCTCTAACTGGGAAGACTGGGGCGACTGTAGCGTTACGTGTGGTAAGGGTGTTATGAAACGAACACGAACCTGCACCAACCCTCCCCCCAAAGGAAGTGGTGCGGACTGCTCGAAGCTGGGTGAGTATGCTGAACGAATTACGACTTGAGTTGGTTAATTGAAGAAAGAAGGCTTAGCTCTGCCATCAATGTTCCGTTTTTCAACTTATTTATATCTGTTCTACTTAAGAAATGGTCCCCGCTTAGCGTGCATCTATGGAGTCGGGAGAGCACGAGAGAAGTGTTTAGGTGGCACGAGGCGAAGCCGAGTGCTTTTCTAGCTTCTTTAGCGCTCTTCCAAATTCCCAAGCGCTTTCATAATTCGATAGACGCACAGCTAAAACATGGACCGTTTCCTCTAGCACATTGCAACTTAGTAGTCTTTTTTTTGGGGTTTCGGTTTTATATCATTTCGTCAATTTCCGTGGCATCTCAGGGTTACGAGCCGCTGTTCTCCAACTGGATTGTTTTTGAAAGGGAAATCCATATCTAGACTGAAGTTCCGCAGGTATCCTTCCAATTTTGGTTCGTAGCTTCAACATTTATTTCGTTTTCCATTTGAAAGTTCTTGAGTTTTTCCAAAGCACGTTTTTTGTTTACTTTCGTGTGTTGCGGTTTCATAGACGCACGCGGGCGTACGTCTATCGAGTTTCAGACGCACGCCCGGGCCATGCAAACAGCGCGCGAAAGGTTACCAGCTATGTTCTGTTATTTTTTCAAGGTTATACCTTGTCATTTATAACATGAACTTAACATTATTAGTTATTTAGATCTTTGGCACGTTCAAGTCTCGTCTCTCGCCACTTGTTCCAGGGTTCAACTATGTATTTACACCCCCACCACCTGCCCTACGCGAATGTTCCTGTATTCTGACTTTGTAGTTTTATAACAGTGAAATTTGTACGAAAGATTATCTCAACTTAATGTGTAGTTTGTTACTCATTCTTTTCAAATCGGCATCCTTAATTTCAGCTTATATGATTTCAGCTTATTGAGTAAATCTGTTCGATTGGTTTCTTTTGGGGTTTGTGAAACGGATTTTCTATTTGATACTGAGATCTAGTTTTTAAAATCATGCGCCAGTTGTTCAAAAATTGGAAAAAGCTATACACTGGTTATAGGTTTTTATCCAACAGAATCCAGATGAGTTGTTCGAGAAGCAGGTAACTTTATCCAGCGGAATGTGTATACGCGCTCTCAATTTCGATTGGACAACAAGCAATTTTTGTCCGTCCGTTAAACGCTTCCTACTAATTATTAAGCAATAAACGTGCGGAAACAATCAAGAAGAAAAGCAGAACCAACTAGCTTTCCGACTTTAAATGGAGACATTTGGGCAGATGCTTTCGATCTTTTGGCGCTTTAGGACGTTGTCATCTGTATAATAGAAGAGGATAGAAAGTCAAAAGACCGTGGTTAACTCGACGACAGTTTTAGATACTTCAAAAGGTCGTAAAACATGAATCTTCGAGCAAAGGAAAACTGGCACCACCTTCAGTGCTTCGTTGAATTGTAGCAAGGCAGAGAAAACAAGTGGGAATTTCGTAGCTGTATAAACGTCCCGGAACAGCTCCTCCGCATTTGTTCTTCCGCAGAGGGTCATCCGCCAATCAGTTAGAGGTCGCGCAGAAGCTAAGATGACGTGGGTAGCGGATTGCAAGATTTTGTGGTGATAACATCCATGTGCATGCAGCCAAAGCCCGACAACAAGAAAGAACTTCATTATTTTTTGTTTTACCCGCGAGCGCGTGTGTAGGATCAGGTTACTTACGTTTAATCTGTCTGTAGGCCCGGCTGAGGAAACGAAAGAGTGCAACAAACCACCCTGCGACGTCGACGGTGGCTACACGAAGTGGGGAGACTGGGGCAAGTGTTCAGTCACATGTGGTTATGGAGTTATGACCCGTAAGAGAACTTGTACCAATCCCGCGCCAGCTGGGAATGGCAAAGATTGCAGTGGACTGGGACCGGCAACAGAGACCAAGGAATGTAGCACAAACCTATGTAAGTAATTCACGTCAATTCAGAAACTTCATTTAAAGACAGTGAAGTCGTCGGGTAAAACATCTATCTGTATTGGTATAAGGTGGCTATAATAACAATAGATTAAAAAAGTAAAAAATGCGCTGCAAAGAGTTTTCATGTATGTGCATACTTTCTAATCCGTAAAAAGACTATGTGAAATTAGTTGCTGCAAAAGATACTAAGAGATTCTGCTTTCCTGTAAATCAGAGGGCTAGCTAATTACAAAGTAGTACGTCACTATAGCTGAACTGTTTTTAAAAAATATATGGTACGAGGCATAGGAACAGCCAACTTGTTCACGGATTCGCTTAAGCTATATCTGGAAATGTTTCTACAATATCCAAACTTGGAGCTACGACACTCAAAGTTGAGATAAGTTAATTTATAATCCATTAACGCCATTTGGAATTTCCTTTGAGTATTTGATTTTTTTCAACTGAGTACTTGGAACAGCTCAGAGTACGTATCATAATTGGAACATGTTAGAATCCTGACTTTACTTAAGTAGAGCTTATACGCTGTTGTCAATCAAATTCTCTCTCTAGGTCCATCACCCTGCAAGCTGCCCAAAATCTTTGACCTTGGAGTTGTGGTGGATTCCTCGGGTTCCATTGGGGAAGAAAACTTTAAGTTGGTCAGAAGTTTCCTTTCCAAACTCTTTGCACAATACGACGTTGGTCCCGACCACACGCGCATTGGAATCTTGCAGTACAACGAGTCGCCAAAGTACTTTGGTATCACACCTCTAACCACAAGCCGTCAAAGCTTGGCCTACCTGCAAAGCTTCGCAGAAAAAATGAAATTCTACAAAGGAAAAACTCGCACTGACCTGGGGATGTTTCTTGCGTTCAACAAATTCTTTAATAATCCCTCTGATAGAAAGTACACCAATGTGATGATAGTGCTGACAGATGGCAACACGAACCCTGGATCAATACCTTTCAAACAAGTTACCAAAGATTTTGCGGTAAGCAAACTTAAGTATCAACTGCGTCTACTTTTTCCATTCAAGTTGAACGTACACATACTTGAACACAAAAATACACACACGACACATTCATTTAAAACTCACATACACATATACATACACGTACACATACACATACACATACACAAACACATACAC